>LR750168.1:317072-531353 GCA_902729485.2 Mus minutoides
TTCATCTTAGCCATTCTGACTGGTGTGAGGTGGAATCTCAGGGTTGTTTTGATTTGCATTTCTCTGATGATTAAGGATTTCGAACATTTTTAAAGGTGCTTCTCAGCCCTTTGGCATTCTTCAGTTGAGAATTCTTTGTTTAGCTCTGTACCCCATTTTTAATGGGGTTATTTGAATTTCTGGAGTTCAGGTTCTTGAGCTCTTTGTAAATATTGGATATTAGCCTCCTATCAGATTTAGGATTGGTAAAAATTCTTTCCCAATCCGTTGGTGTCCTTTTTGTCTTATTGACAGTATCTTTTGTTTTACAGAAGTTTTGCAATTTTATAAGGTCCCATTTGTTGATTTGTGATCTTACAGCACAGGCCATTGGTGTTCTGTTTAGAAATTTTACCCCTGTGCCCATATCTTCAAGGAATGTTTCTTTCTGCTCGAAGTTCACATATTAAAACCTTACCACAAGTGCTGAAAAGACTGAGAGGTGAGAGTTTTTAAGTCTTAAGTTAGTCTTCTAAAGGTGCCCATCCATTTTGCCACGAGAGGAACAAAAGGAACATCCAGAAGGAACACACGGCAAGACAGAGCAAGCACTCCATTGATGCTGACTGTTGAAGCCCTAGCTAAAGTTTCCATTCTTTTGTTGTTTATGAATTACAGTTGAAGAAAGCAACCACAAAGGGGGGGAGGGGACTGGGAAGGAAAGGAGATGTGGGAGTGGAGAGGGGAACATGATTGGGTATTAGGTGGGGGAAAAATGACTGAAATCACTGAGGGCCAGCAAAAAGAATGGAAGCATGCAATAGCAGGAGGTAGGAGGTTAGGGGGACCCTCCAGAATGTACCAGAGATCTGGGCGGTGAGAGACTCTTGGGACTCAAAGAGAGAGACCTTAGATGAAATGCCCTACATTGGGGAGAGGGAACTTATAGAGCCCACTTCCAGCAGAAAGACAGGGAATCAAGTGAGGGATGGAGTTGCCATCCCACAGTCATAACTCTGACTCATAATTGTTCCTATCTGAAAGAACTGCATGGATGGAAATGGAGAGAAGCCTGAGAAAATGAAGGTCCAGTGACAGGCCCAAAGCAGGATCCAGCTCAAGGGGAGGCCCCAAGACCTGCCACTATTATAGTGACTATGGAATGCTCACAAAAAGGGACCTAGCATGACTACCCTCTGAAAGACCCAACAAGCAGCTGAAAGAGTCAGAGGCAAATCTTTGCACCCAATCAATGGACAGATGCTGCTGACCACTGTGGTTGAATTAGAGGAAAGCTGGAAGGAGCTAAGGAAGAGGGTGACTCTGTAGGAGGACCAGCAATTTCAATTAACCTGGACCTGTGAGATCTCTCAGATACTGGGAACACCAACCAGGCAGCATATACCAGCTGATATGAGGCCCCCAACACATATACAGCAGAGGACTGCTGGGTTTGGGTTTAGTCAGAGAAGAGGCACTTAACTTTTAAGAGACTGGAGTTCCCAGAGCGTTTAGAGGTCTGGTGGGGTGGGGGGTGGGGTGGAGACATCCTCATGGAGACAGGGGTGCAGGGAAGAGGTATGGGATGTGGTATGGAGGTAGACCAGGAGGGGAATAAAATCTGGAGTTTAAAATAAAGAAAAGAAAAGAAAAGAAAAGAAAAGAAAAGAAAAGAAAAGAAAAGAAAAGAAAACAACCAAGAAGATACTTAGCCTGAACATACTAGGATAATGACTAGTAAACCTGCAAGGCAGCTCTCAGAAGACAAGGAAGGACAAGAAGCAACAACGCCACACTTAGAGAATGACCAAAGCATCTGGATACCACTGTGTGCTCAGGAATGTCTATGTTGATTTTACTGTGAATGTGGGCAAGGATTAGATTCCCAAAACATGTTTGGCCATGTTTGTATAGTATAAGGCTTGTTTGTATAGTAATGTGCATATTTTCATGTTCCTCCCTCAGCCAAGGTAAATGATTCCATGATCATCAGAGATGGCACAAGACCAGGAGGCAAGGGTGTGGCTAGTGTCTCAGCAAAATGGTAAATGCTGAGACCTTCAGGATAGCCCTTAAGGCTGTGGGAAAGAACTCTGAAAACCTGAGTTCAAGAATACATAATTTCTCAAGTATGCAAAATATAAGGATACAATATGAATTGTATTAAGGAGCTTCGAATACCTAAAATAACAGAGGCTTCTACAATATGATACAGCTTGTCAGAAAAACACAGAGGCAGGCAGATAAAAGGCAGGCACATTCCTGAGTTTAAGATCAGCTTGGGACTAGGCATGCTGGAAATGGTAATCTCAGGACAGGATTCACCCTGCTAGCTCATTGTCTGTGCTTACAAAGGCAATCAGATCTTCGAATTCATTTGTAAAGTTAAAAAAATGTACTTGCTGTCTTTTTCTAAGAATCAGGGGGCTGGGATGCATATTGAAGGGATAATCAAAAGAAAACCTGGGTGGATGACTGAGTTGATATGTAAATAAAAGGCTGGACTACAAGATCTGCAAGAGATGAGCTATCCAAATGTTCTTTAGAATTGTAAGATAGAGCTATCTTGAGAGAGTTTTTTGGAAAGCTGCCTCAAGCAGAACATCAGCTTGTAATCCATGATTTGACTCTGAATTGTTCTTTTCTCCACCCCCCAGATACTCCTTTTTCAGAAACCCTTTCCAACATGAGGCTGGTTCCTGGCAAACAGGAGCCAATCTTTCCGTACCTGATCTAGGACTTGTTTAAAATTAAAAGCAATCTGGCCGGTGGTGGTGGTGGTGGTGGTGGTGGTGGTGGTGGTGGTGGTGGTGGCGGCGGCGGCGGTGGCGGCACATGCCTTTAATCCCAGCACTTGGGAGGCAGAGACAGGCGAATTTCTGAGTTCGAGGCTAGCCTGGTCTACAAAGTGAGTTCCAGGACAACCAGGGCTATACAGAGAAACCCTGTCTCGAAAAACAAAAACAAAAACAAAAACAAAAACAAAAAAAAAAGGAGGCTGCCAAGGTATTCCACAGCGATATATGGAGATATTCTTCACCCTATTCAAGAACTTGAGCAACAGCATTACCTGCAGTCATGTTCAAATATAGGAATTTACTTAAATGAACTGAATGTCCCTGTTAAGGAGTCACCAATCACAACACTGACACAGTGGCTGTTTCTTCTCTCTACTTCCAGCAAATGTGAAAGAAAATAACAAGAACATGGCCTCTCTTGGTACATAAGTGAAAATGAAAATAAAATTATTTATACGTGTATGTGTGTGTATTAAAATAACACTGAAAGTGAAAAATGAGACCAACACACCATGAAATATATTTTTTCATCCATAAATTTTAAAAAATTGTTTTCTGTGGTGTATAACTGTTATTTGGTATCCGTGGAGATTGGTTCTAATCTCTAAGACTTCCTCCTTACTTAGATATCCTTACACCAAAGTGTAAGGATATCTAAGTCCTTTATATAAAAATTATATAGTGTATGCATATAACCTATGCATAGCCTCATATATACTTTATGCCCATATAAATAACTGGTATTGTTTAGGAAATAATGACAAGAAAAAATTTATATATATAAATAATGACAAGAAAACATTTATATATACAAATACATGCTGGTTTTTAAATTTTGAATAAAGTTGGCTTTCTAAATCCATAGACTCCTTGTCTATTGATTAACAATCAGTGGATCAAAAATACTGGAAAAGACTTTTCTTGTCATTTCTGAAACAACAAAGAATGACAGTAAGTCAGGATTCTACATTATGTATGAAGCTTTAAAGGCTTAGTCTCCATTATTTTTATTGGCAAAAGACTCCCATTCCAAATTTAATTCATAATGAAAGGCTTTAAACCTGTAACTAGTTTACAAAAAGCTCTATTTTCTTGGCTGGCTAGAAAGATTTTTCATCCAATGTTATTATTAATTTTTTCATTGTAGAGAAAGAAAATTAATTAATAATCAGTGACTTTAAAGTTTGGTTCATATTAGATCTTCAGTGTTATTTTTTTCATATATAGTTTTACTTGTGTTTAGAAGAGAACTCTCTATGTACTACAGAAAGCCAACAGTAAATTGGATAGGTAAGGATCTACATATTTATCATGCTGCAACTTGGTGGCGTTAAAAGTTGTTCCATATTGAAAACCTAGTCCAAAACACATGGGATAGGAGGTGAAAAGCCCTAGTGGGGAACCTACTACTATTGTTTTGATAAGTGGAAATGTTAGACTGCCTTCTAAGTATTTACATTTATAGCCTTAGATTTGCTCCCAACCTTGGCCAGAGAAGTCTCCTTGTGTAGTAGGACAACAGTTAGTGCAGAGACTCTTAACTGCTCAACACTGGAATTCTGTGCCCACTCAGAGGTCAGCCCTAAATGTGACATCTCCGTCATCCCATCAAGGCTCAGGGAACGTAAGAGTAAATGACGAGGCCGAATGCCATGAAGGGCTGTGGCAAACATGGCATGGCTGTTGCACTCATAGGCTGTATCATTGAGGCCGAATGCCATGAAAGGCTGTGGCAGACATGGCATGGCTATTGCACTCATGGGTTCACTAAACTGAGGTGACCTGCCATGAACAAACTGACAACAGCCATCATCCCAAGAGATAGCACTAAGTAGACTCCATGGAATCGGGGAGACAGGAAGTTATGAGGAGAGTGTGTAGGGGAATCTTGTGGTAGATTATGATCAAGATACACTATATACATGTATGAAACTGTTAAGGAATAAATCAGAATCTTAAAAAAATAGTTGTCTAGGAATTTCATAAATTCATTGTTTTTAATAGCTGAGTAGTACTCCATTGTATAAATGTACCAAATTTTCTGTATCCATTCCTCTGTTGAGGGACATCTGGGTTCTTTCCAGATTCTGGCTATTATGAATAAGGCTGCTATGAACATAGTGGAACATGTGTCCTTATTACCAGATGGAACATCTTCTGGATATATGTCCAGGAGAGGTATTGCAGGACATAAGACTATCTTCTGGTAGTACTATGTCCAATTTTTTTGAGGAACCGCCAGACTGATTTCCAGAGTGGTTGTACAAGCTTGCAGTCCCACCAACAATGGAGGAGTGTTCCTCTTTCTCCACATCCACACCAGCATCTGCTGTCACCTGAATTTTTGATCTTAGCCATTCTTATTGATGTGAGGTGGAATCTTAGGGTTGTTTTGATTTGCATTTCCCTGATGATTAAGGATGTTGAACATTTTTTCAGGTGCTTCTCAGCCATTCGGTATTCCTCAGTTGAGAATTCTTTGTTTAGCTCTGTGCCCCACTTTTTAATGGGGTTATTTGATTTTCTGGTGTCCACCTTCTTGAGTTCTTTATATATATTGGATATCAGTCCCCTATCTGATTTAGGATTGGTAAAGATCCTTTCCCAATCTGTTGGTGGCCCTTTTGTCTTATTGACAGTATCTTTTGCCTTACAAAGCTTTGCAGCTTTATGAGGTCCCATTTGTCAATTCTTGATCTTACAGCAGAAGCCTTTGCTGTTCTATTCAGGAATTTTCCCCCAGTGCCCATATCTTCGAGGCTTTTCCCCACTTTCTCCTCTATAAGTTTCAGTGTCTCTGGTTTTATGTGGAGTTCCTTAAACCACTTAGACTTGACCTTAGTACAAGGAGATAAGAATGGATCAATTCTCAGTCTTCTACATGATAACTGCCAGTTGTGCCAGCACCATTTGTTGAAAATGCTGTCTTTTTCCACTGGATAGTTTTAGCTCCCTTTTCAAAGATCAGGTGACCATAGGTGTGTGGATTCATTTCTGGGTCTTAGATCCTATTCCATTGATCTACCTGTCTGTTGCTGTACCAGTACCATGCAGTTTTTATTACAATTGCTCTGTAGTACAGCTTGAGGTCAGGCATGGTGATTCCACCAGAGGTTCTTTTATTGTTGAGAAGAGTTTTTGCTAGGTTTTTTGTTATTCCAGATGAACTTGCAAATTGCCCTTTCTAACTCAGTGAAGAATTGAGTTGGAATTTTGATGGGGATTGCATTGAATCTGTAGATTGCTTTAGGTGGATCTGGAGGGTATCATCCTGAGTGAGGTAACCCAATCACAAAAGAACTCATATAACATGTACTCACTGATAAGTGGATATTAGCCCAGAAACCTAGACTACCCAAGATACAATTTGCTAAACACATGAAACTCAAGAAGAATGAAGATCAAAGTGTGGACACTTTGCCCCTTCCTAGAATTAAGAACAAAGCACACATTGAAGGAGTTACAGAGATCAACTGTGGAGCTGAAACAAAAGGATGGACCAACCAGTGACTGCTGCAGCCGGGGATCCATCCCATAATCAGCCAAACACAGACACTATTGCATACGCCAGCAAGATAGTGCTGAAAGGGCTCTGATATAGCTGTCTCATGGGAGGTTATACCAGTGCCTGGCAAACACAGAAGTGGATGCTCACAGTCAGCTATTAGATGGAACACAGGGTTCCCAAGGGAGGAGCTAGAGAAAATACCCAAGGAGCTGAAGGGGTCTCCAACCCTATAGGTGGAAGAACAATATGAACTAACTAGTAACCCCAGAGCTCATGTCTCTAGCTGCATATATAGCAGAAGATGGCCTAGTTGGCCATCATTGGGAAGAGAGGCCCCTTGGTCATGCAAACTTTATATGCCCCAGTACAGGGGAATGCCAGGGCCAATATGTAGGAGTGGGTGGGTAGAGGAGCAGGGTGGGGGATGGGGGAGGGTTTAGGGGACTTTCAGGATAACATTTGCAATGTAAATGAAGAAAATATCTAATTAAAAAAATAGTTGTCTCAGTGGGTAGGGTCAAGGTCTCAGACCAAGAAGTTTTTTTTTTTTTTTTTTTTTGTTTTTCCAGTCATCTATAGGATGGAACACAGGGCCCCCAATGGAGGAGCTAGAGAAAGTACCCAAGGAGCTGAAGGGGTCTGCAACCCTACAGGTAGACCAACAATATGAACTAATCAGTACCGCAGAGCTCATGTCTCTAGATGCATATGTAGCAGAAGATGGCCTAGTCAGCCATCACTGGGAAGAGAGGCCCCTTGGTCTTGCAAACTTTATATGCCCCAGTACAGGGGAACGCCAGGGCCAAGAAGTGGGAGTGGGTGGGTAGGGGTATAGGGCATGGTCAGGGTATAGTGTACTTTTGGGATAGCATTTGAAATGTAAATAAAGAAAAATATCAAATAAAGAAAAAAGATATAAAAAAAGGCATCTGATAAGCCTNCAAACAATTTTTAACAAAGTTCTTCTCAAAACTTAGGAAATCAAACAAAAATACATGGCATCATTTCTATCTATCTATCTATCTATCTATCTATCTATCTATCTATCTCAGTAGATTTACAACTCTTAGTAGAACCTTCAAGATAGGAAAGAGGACAAACATTTTACACAAGTAAAATAATCTGCACTTGTCTAGGAAAGAGCAAATACTCAAACTATATTTTCTCTGATGGAAGTAAAGATGAACGTATGCACACCAAAAGCAAAGCTGGAGTAAATGGGGGTGTTCCGCACTCACATCCCTCAATTCCTAACAAAAGGGATGCAACCACCTCAGCACGGACTCTCTTCTGTAACATGAACAACAAAGGCTTACACTAGACAGAACTGCTATGTGAGACAGACCAAAGGACAGTGATACAAGTTTGCTCCAAGGTGGCCCCACAGCCTATGAAAGAAAAGTGTAAAGTCAAAATAAAAAACCTCATTCTACCCATGAGCAGGGAGTTAACTATCTTAAGTGAAGGCGTCAAGAGAGTGGTATATAGTTGAGGGCAGACAGCTTGTTTATACATGGAATATGGACAGAGCACTGGCAACCGTCACTGTGAGAACCAGCATTGCAGCAGGATTCAGAAGACATTTGAAAGTATGTACAAATGTTAGTTTTCAGATAAGTAGATGTTTGTGAGGTCTACTAGAATCCAAGATGCGTCAATTCAAAGTTTTGGCCTATCTCAACGTCTAAATCAATGACTGTCAGAGTAACTGGATTTGTATAGTGAAGCAGTAAACAAGAGTAAAGGTAGCCAATAAAGTGTCATGTGTCCTCCCAGTAATTCCCAGGAAGACTAAAACCTGGCAACTACATAATGGACAGAACCACATAGAAGAATTACTTAAAGTATTACTTGGGAGCCTGTGATATGGCTCAGCGGGTAAAGATACTTGCTACGAAGCCTGGTAAGCCAAGTTCCATTTCTAGAAGAGACTCCTGCAAGTTGTCCTCTAGCCTCTAAATGCACATGTGGCATGTGTGCCCAACAAAATACATAAATAATTAATATAAACTGACGGGCATTTCCTCCAATTGCATAGATATACTTAGAAACAATCAAATACTCCTTTACAGTAAGGACTTGGAGATAAGGAAATAAGGTGGAATTGAAGGGTTAAACAGTTAAAATACAACATAATAGGAAACTAGGAAAATGTTCAACTGTAGAGTGGAGACCCTACCCTGACCCTGTGCCAGACACCTGGGTATAATCCTAGGGGACACCGGATTGGTAACGGTCAGCCTTTAACAATGACAGAAGCATCAGTGAGACCAGGAATAGGCTCTGGTCAACTGAGCAGGATGCAAACAGCGTTAGGATCTGACAGTCGGCTAGCTCCAGGGAACTTCTGGGCATATACACTGCAGCTTTGCACTAGTCTTCTCAAGAAGATCTCAGTTCTCTGAAGAAGCTAATTCATCTTCATATTCCACAATATTTACTTATTGTTGAGGAAATGAAGCATGGCTACAGTGTGACTCATGGAGTGGATGCATTATTTACGGCCCTGCGGACCCACTTAACTTATATATATATCCCCAACCCGTTCATTTATTCCTAAGTTCTTAGTCTGTAGTCCTACTGCATGCTCTGGAACTTGACAGCTGTTTACAATAATGAAACAAAGACAAACTACTTATAGGATTTGAAAATAAGATTTGCTAAGTAACCTGAGAGGATGTAAAAAAAAAAAAAAGTAATAAAAGAAGCTCTTGCTCAGATTTTTAGTATAAATGGAAGGAAATATATCTGTCAGACTAGATGACCTGAAAACTATTGTGTGACGAAATATCAAGAACACTGGATAAAACAAATTATCTTCTAATGAATGCAAGCTTTCAGGAGAGGTCTTGATATATAGTTAGCATTTACTAATACTTGGGTCAATGATGTTAAATAAATTCAGATGAGAGTCTAGAAAGATCTGTTGACAGTAAAGAGTGTGATGCAGGGAAGAGAGTTCCTAGAGAGAGGAGTGCTAAGAAGTCTGAGAGTTGGCTTAGCAAGCCATAGAGTCGAAGCTGATTCTGATCTGGCAAGGTAGGCTAGAGGAATGCTAAGATTCTACTGACCTCTGACACTTGGGGCTCATTTGTTCTGAGTCCATTAATGCTCTGATTTGACCACCAGTGAAACAGAATTTTACTGGTAATATTAAGTCATCTTGTTAGAAACTATGACAAAAATGTTTTAGATACATCTGGACATAGTGGTGCATACTTCTAATTCCAGCACTGGGTAAGTTTAGGCAGGGGGACTGTTTCAAGGCCAGCCTAGGTTCCAAAATGAGTACTGGGTCAGCCAGACCTACATAGCAAGACCTTGACTCAATAAAATGAAAGCAAACTGAACCCCCAAAAGTTGCAAATACAGAGGAAGTAAATGTTCAACATAATAAGTAGTCAAGTGTGAATATGAATAAAAGACTGACTAATATGACTTTATAATGTTTTTAAAAAACCTTGAGACCTGTAAGGCCTTCCTAGTCCAATTGAGAATTCTGTGAGTTTTTTTTAGATATAGCCAGAGACCTGTTATGTGTCTAATTATGAAAATATTTTGTATTTAATATCTATCAGGAAACAGAGGGTACTAAAAGATCTTTGAGATGGCAGACATGTCTGAGAGGGCAGAGGACTGGGCCTCTTTGGCCTGCCTCTGCTGTCCTTGGGCACAGCCAATACCTGCTGTTTGAGCTGCTGCACCAGGCGGTCCTTTTCCCGTTTCAGTGCAGCCACTTCTTCTTGGGTCTTTTTCTTTGAGGAGGAAAGCTCTAGAAGGGCTATGTTAGCATCCTTTTCACTAATAGCAGCCAGAAGAGCTTCTTGCCTGAAAAGGGAAGAAGAAAACCACATGAGCACTGAAACACTTTTTTTTTTTTTGTAGTTCTACAAAGAAAAATCTGGAGAACAAAGGAAAATAACTGAGTTTTATATCATTTTATGGGGTGGCAGGAAGTTCATACCATGTGATTTAGTTCAACACTGTTCACTTGACAAAAAGCATGAAGGAGCCAAGTACTGAGTAGAACTTAAAGTTGGGAACTGTAAAAACCACAGCGTAGGACAGCTTCTTAACTCTGTCGGGATTGGGGTAAAAAGTGCATGAACACTCTCTGTCTGTCTGTGTGTCTGTCTGTCTGTCTCTGCAGGAGTATGTGTGATGTGTGGCCTGATTTCTTTGATGCAATCTGGCTTCTGAGTGTGACCAATGTCTTAAAGGGATGGTTCCATAGTCTGATACGTAGTACTCATCAGCAGGAGGAATTAAGTAGTTAAAGCATATATGTGACAAAATTGTATCAACTAAACAAAAATGTCACTAACTTTCTATATTTTTCAAATTTAGCTACAACTCTATGTAGGGACTCTTTTTATTTTATATTTTTATTTTTTAATTGAAAAGTAAAATAAGGCCAGGAATGGTTACACTTGTCTTTAATAATCCTAACACTTGATGGGCAGAGTCAAGCCAATCTCTGAATTCGAGACCCACCTGGTCTACATGGTAAGTCCCAAGAAAGCAGGGGCTGCACAGTGAGACCGTCTCAAAAACAGAGTCTGTTCTCTCTGCTCATGTGGAGTTTTGGGTATGAAAACCATTTTTTCTATTAAAGGTAATTTGACCACCCAGGGCTAATAATCCACAAATCTCCCCTAGCTTTTATGCAAATCTTAACCCCTACTTCTTTCCTTCATGCTGATTCTTTTAAAACTAACCAACAGCAAAGACTGTGAGGCTGGACCTCAGCCAATGGAGAAAAGAAAACAGTTGCTACCTGTGTTAGAATACAAATCAAGGGAACTTCCTGTCCTGGTAATTGCTAGCTTGGTTTGAGTCTTGCTGCACTATTTTTACAAAAGGAACTGCCTTGCCAAGCTACGTTTGCTTTGTTATTATGTTCCTTTGTGGGACATGGAGATTATTCTTTCTTTCCTTTTCTTTGTTTGCAACATGGGAAGTGAACTCAGGTTGTCAGGCTTGGGTAGAAATGCCTTCACCTACAGTACTGAACCATGTTGTCAGTCCTGATTTGCTAACTTCAAGAAAGTGGACTTAGAAACACAGCCATTTGTTCCGGGAGCATGCTGAATATCAGTAAATGATCTTATTAATGCAAATAAATTTAGGGGTGTGACTTATTGGTAATGATCTTTATATATACTTTGAAACGATAAGTTAAATGTTTCAGATTATCGGTGGTTTTGTTACAGGTAGACATTGGGGTTCAGTGGGTACCCATTGGGATTTCTTATAATGAGGAACTGGATCAGGGGCACAAGGAAAGTGGTAGAAGCAGCTATAGTTTATCAAGAAAGAAAACATTGCTAAAGAAGAAAGTATGCCAGGGCTGGTGAAAAGGTCTGAAGCCCAAAGGCAAGCTATACACAAGGCACTGAAGCTTTTAAAATCTTGGATTTGGGGATCATTTACATATAATAAACTTATCCTGTGCTTGGTGTTACATGTCTGCTTTTATGATGAGAGCTTTCAGTTTCTCTGTGCAGACTTTAATACTGTGCTAATTCTGATCTCGCTTTTCACCCTACTCTTTACCACAGTCTGGCTAACTATTCTAGTTTATGCACAAAAAGTAAAGATCAAGGAGGTACATGAAAGGAACTCACAAATAAACTGAATGAACTGGGTGAAGAAACTGTCTACAGGCCCAAACCCATCTTCCCTAGGTCATCTCTCATGGAAGGGGACAGATCTGAGTTACTACATATAGGTTTTGACCCAGGAAATGCTGAATCTGAGAGAGCACTGCTGAAGCTTAACTTTGCTTCTGACTTTTGTTAAGATAATTGAGCTTCAATTGCAGTCATATGGAAAAGTTTAGTGAAGCCACAAGCTGGAAGACTATCATTTAAATATTCTGAGATTTTATTTTGGATGAGTAGATTTACTAAACTCTGAACAAGTAATACTAACAAATGTGAGCCACAGATCAGCTTACAATATGAAAATAAAAACTCATTTAACTAGTTTTTGCTGCTGGAAGAGAAGATCCTCATGGATCCTAGTATCACTTTCTACTGTCTCAACACTGTGGAACTCAGTAAAATGGCAGTGGCTTACACATCCAGGCTCTAGTTAGCCCCAAAGCAATCAAGATGGTCTAAATACATCAACTCATTATTTGAAACACATATTTTAAGTGGTGAAATGCCTTCGCAGCTGAAGGAGTTCAAGCTGGTTCAACTGTGTACTATATACTTCCTACTGGTTATCATCAGGGTCCTTTCAGGACATAAGATGTGGAATGAGAAGCGTGCACTCTCAGTGAGGGTGCTGCATGTCTGTGCACTGATTGAAAGAGTCACAGTTGGTATTAGCCAAAGAGGAAATGAGGAATTAATATTAAGCAATATAATTATATGGCGCCATCAGTGTCTTTATTAGATACAAATTCAAAGATGACAGGGATTTGAGTTTTGTATCATGAAAAATGCTCATGGGGTAGCAAGCCTGCTGATGGGGAGCTTGATGGTGGAAGAAGAGAACTGACTGTGGTAGAAGGAGAGGAATATCTAGTCTCTGGCCTCTACACTGCGAGTGTGTGCATGTACACATCCTCATGAGGGGTAATAAAAAAAGAAGAGCAGCACAGTGTGAAGAGGTGAAATTATTCCACGTTGTTGAAGTATTTTGATCACGTTCCAATTCTTACATAAACGGTATGCTTGGACAGTTAGGGATAGAGACAGTATTGTTCTCTTGGTTATGTTATAATTTTAATAAATTTGTAATGGATACTATTAATGCCCAAAGAAAACATGCATAAGGCTCTGGAGCTTCACTTGCTCTCCGCTGGGATACACTCCAGATGCTGCTCAGGTCACACCTGAGTGAGCGGAGTCTCTCCCCATCCTGACAGATGATTCTGCACACAGACTCTAGGCTAGCACATTCCAAGCTACTGAGTTACCTAACTCCTAAACACCTAATATAATAGATGCACACTAACCAAATAGGTGACTTTTCCTCATGTTCCCACACCCTAAAGGTATCACATTTTTTCCTCAGAATGCAAGAAACAATCCCCTCCCATTGCCATCAGAGAATCGGAGACTGCCTCACTTGCAAGCATTTACTATGGACCCATCAACTCCCCGGCATACAACCTTTCCTTTTTCTGTTAAAAGACAACCTCATTTTGTTCTTTGGGCCTCAGCTTTCCTTAGGACCCTTGCCCATGCCTGTCTTGTTAATAACTCTTGTAATAAACCAAGCTGTTATTTACATGGACAATCTGTCTCGGGGTTCCCTTGAGCCCAAACTTGAGATTTTGCACTCTCGTTATGATTTAGATGTTGTATACCGAAGCGCAGCAATACACCTCTACTGCTTTGCTATAGCTAGTACCTCTGCTGTATGGATTCCCAAGGTTTTCAAGTATTTAGCAATGGTTAAAACTACCTGGAACTACCCTTTATTTGGGTCCCTTGCAAGATCTGGTGGGGCAAAGCCCCATGCTCAGGCCTAGCATGGAGAGTCACACTTATCATCTATGCCCCACAGCTCTCCCTTTACTAGTCCTGGGGAGGCAGGAGAGATGTCGTGGCTCCTCACAGTTGACTGAGTGTGGCTGAATAAAGTCTCTTTTGCAAACTTGTCCTTTTGCTAGTACACATACTGGGTGTGGAGCAAACTGGATCTCTTTGGGTGAACACACTGTGGAGTCACTCCCTCTTCTTTGCTTATGGAGACTGACCTCAGGGCCCTGAGTCCCACCACTGAGTTATAGCCTTTGAAAATGTTTAAGACAAGGCAAGGATGTGTAAGCCACAGCAACAGCTTTAAACTTGGTGGGATTACCCTTGCTGCTCTCCTGGAACATCTGACAGGAAGGACTGATTACACTGTGAGCTGGTTATTAGGTGCTTGTTAGACCACACTGCAAAAAAAGTTGAAACTTGTTTAAAATGTTGTGTTTTCAGAGGCAAAAAAATCAGAATGAAACAAAAAAGGTGAGTTGAGAAAGAATCTGGGTTTAGTTGTTGTCTATTGAAAACAGTCTTCTTTGTAAGAAGATACTTTTTGATAAAAGTAGTATTTTTCTGATGAAAAGAGAGAGACAGAATATAAAAAAAGTCAGAAGTGATCATTTCTAGGAAAAGATACAGAAGTCAGAAGTTGACCACAACAGAGTGCCCCCGACTAGAGGATGCCCCCCGATGGAGTACTGCTAGCACAAGCGCCTCACTGTTTACCTGGAGAGCCCCAAGAGAGCCACTAGGAAGACAAAAAGGAGAAGGTCAGAGAATCAGAGGACAAAATGTCAGAGCACTTCCTGCCCAGTCACTCTCCTTGTTCTGAGTCTATTCCTCAGTGAACAAACAAACACCCCACCCCGTCAACCATGGATACAAACATTTCAGTGGTTAGCAACCCCTATTTCCTGAGTAAGCTGCAGCAGAAAGGCAAGTCATTAAAGTGGCTAGTCACTCTGTCCCTGGTGCTGTAAACGACACCAGCTGAACTTGCTCTTTGACCTGCATAGTCTAATGGAATCAAGATGTGCACTACTGTGGCATTTGAGCTCCAGGAAATAGTAAGACCTCCCCTCTGTTCCTCTCCCCCTTCTGGGCAAATTTCAGAAACCAGAGACAAATATCAAAGGCAAAGAGAGCTGAACATCCTTTGATGATTTCTGAATCTTTAACACACTGGCCTTCTAGCACTAGTAAGTAAGAAACTGCAACCAAGACTGAGGCAGTGACTTGGCGGGAGTGCTAAGCATGTGTATGTTCCACAGAAGCACACTGAAGTACAGGGCATGAATTAAGGAGCATAACCAACAATGTTTACCATTCCCTCTTTGTCCAAGTATGAATTCCAAGTTGGGTAGCTGCAGAATTATATACAATATGCTCCACAATCCTGAAAGCTTTTGGGGAAAAGATCAGATGAAAGAAAGAGGCCAGTGGCTTTAGCATGCTAATACCATGGGTAAAGAGGCATAGTTTAATTGTCAACAACCCATATTAAGTAGAAAATCCACATTCTCTTATTAATGGATTGCATGCACTTTGATTCTGTTGCCTTATTATTTAACTCACTAGATATCCAGAGATTATAGGCAATTTCTGGGATATCTGTTTTGTTCTTCTATCTCATGCCCTAAAGATGTCCACTCAACTATGATTTCCTCCCTTCTCTGCAGAGGTCTCAGCGTATGCAAGACACATTAACCTGATTAACCTTTGTGAAAGGCACAATGGGTAAACCTGATCTCTCAGAAATTGAACCGTGTGTCCTGTTCTTTTATTTAGATAGTAGGAAATACCCTGGATTTAAAACGTCAGCAGTAACTCAGTATTTCCCTCACCATCCTGTTTCCCCGTCATGTTAATAGAGGCACACACTCCTGGGTCCCTAGGCTGACAGTACCTGCATAATCCAGTTGTACTTTGCATCATATGGCCAATACTTAGCACAGCTCTTTTATTCCAATTCTTTACTGAATGCACAGCTTTATATGGGGATTGCAATTTCTGAACCACCACCACCCATTTATTTGGTGTCCCCTTTATTCTTAAAGTTCCATCTCCAACTTTCCCATCATTATATATTATCCTGATTCTCCAAAGCCAATTTCTTGGGTCTCTCAGCACATGGCATACCTGGCAGATGCACATTCAGGACCACCTCTGGCTTTTCAGCCTACATCTTTCTTGTAGACTTTCAGTGCCCCTCTCCTTAGTGGTTGTAGAACCCTCTCTACCTGCAGCATAAGTCTCTGCCAGGGTCTACGCCTCCACTGCCTGCTACTTCCTTCCTTGCCAGCATCTCCTTTGAACACTTACATCACCTGGATGATGAAGAAAGGTATTTTGTAAATAACCTTCAATTCTTTCATACATTCAAAGTCAGCTTCCTCAAGTATGGTACATTATGGCTTATCTTATTTTTTTCTCTAGCAATTAGTTAACACATAACTTTTAAATTGTGATAAAATGTTTATAACACCTCTTTTAATGATTTATTTTTAACTATGTGTATACTTATGTGACTTTATGTGGGTATATGCACATAAGTTCAGGTACTTGTAGAAGCCTGAACGGAATGTTGAATCCCTGGGAGCTAGAGTTACAAGCAGTTGTGAACCAGTTCTCTGCAGGTGTATTATACATTCTTAACCACTGAGCCACCTCTCCCGTCCCATTTAGAAATATCTTAACTGTTGTCAGAGGTTCAGTGGTACTGAATGCATCCATACAATTGTGCAACTAATCTCTGCCAAAACTCTTTTTTTTTCTTTTTGGTTTTTTGAGACAGGGTTTCTCTGTGTAGTCCTGGCTGTCCTGGAACTGACTTTGTAGACCAGGCTGGCCTTGAACTCAGAAATCTGCCTGGCTCTGCCTCCCGAGTGCTGGGATTAAAGGCATGCGCCACCCTGCCCGGCTTTCTGCCAGGACTCTTAATCTTGAAAAAGTGAAACTACCCACTGAATAATTCTTCACCAATTCCCTGCCCCATCTCCTCGTTAACTACCATTCTACTTTCTTAGTAACTTTGGCTTCTCTGGGTATTTTATGAAAGTGGAATCATTCAGTAATTATCTTTTGTAACTGGCTCATTTCACTTAGCAGAATGTTTTTTAAGATTTATTTACAATGTAGCATGTAACAACATCTTTTTTGTCAACACTGAAAACATGTATCCACCACTAATCCATCTTTCTCTCTCAGACACTTGGGGAACTTATGCTTTTTAGATATTGTTAATGGTGATGACATGCTTAATTTTTAAATATCTTCATTCTAGAATCTCAGCTCATGGATTTAGAAAGCGAAGAGCTTCTAAAGACTGTTAATTTTCTGCTTTGCACATAGCTAAACTGTTGATAACTTTTTCTTTTATTTAGTCTTATGCTTATCCAGTCTACTCTACAAACGATGAGTTTGATGCCAGTCTTCCACATTCTGCGTACACTGATGGAATACAGGTTCTGCAAAGGCATAGTTTTTGCTTTGCTTACTCATGTACTCCAAGTACCAAGAACAATGCTGAGTGGTAGGTTCATAATAAATAGACCTTGACATCAGTCTCTAATTCCACCGACATTCTTGCCTGCTGAGGTAACTTCCTCACGATTCCAGCATCTCTACTTACTTTGAGGCTCCCCACCCTCGACTCTGTGGAGCGGTTATCACACACAGCAGTAGGAATCTGTATTCCAGGACTAAACTACCATGTCTAAAAGTACAGGAACTCAATTCTGGAATTAATGAAAGCTTCATTTTATTAATATACAATTAATTTAGAAAAAGTTATTAACTTT
Source organism: Mus minutoides (assembly GCA_902729485.2). Classification (NCBI taxonomy): domain Eukaryota; kingdom Metazoa; phylum Chordata; class Mammalia; order Rodentia; family Muridae; genus Mus; species Mus minutoides. Next base: position 334,648 of record LR750168.1, read on the forward strand.
CCTTCTTTTGTGAAATATAGCTACTTATTCTTCAAGTAAGGTAAGTTTAAAGAAAATTCTTTGTTATATAAAACATTTATTTGAAAGAAACAATAAAGTTATACTAAAAGTGCTTACAAATTTTCACTGAAATCAGCTTCAAAGCCTCTGTGTGTGTGTGTGTGTGTGTGTGTGTGTGTGTGTGTGGTGTAGACAGATTTTCTCTGTGTAATAAGAACTGGCTGTCCTAGACTTGATTTGTAGACCAGGCTGGCCTTGAACTCAGAGAGATCTGCCTGCCTCTCTCCAGAGTACTGGGATGAGAGGCATGCACAACCATGCCCAACCTATTTATTATATTCTCCCCCTGCCCTTTCAAGATGCTCTTTAAAAAAAAATTATTATTTACTTTTTTATGATCCAGACTTTATTTCTTCTCTGCCCCTGGTCCACCCTCTGAATGTTCCACATCTCATACCTCCTCCCCACCCTCCTGTTCCCATAAGGATGTCCCCACACCCCTTACCCTCTAAACTCCCTGGGTCCGCCAGTCTCTTGAGGGTTTGGTCCCTCATCTCTGAATGAACACAGACCCAGCAGTCCTCTGCTGTATGTGTGTTGGGGGCCTCATATCAGCTGGTGTATGCTGCCTGGTTGGTGGTCCAGTGTTTGAGGGATCTCGGAGGTTCAGATTGAGACTGATGGTCCTCCTACAGAGTCACCCTCCTCCTTAGCTCCTTCCAGCTTTCCCCTAATTCAACCACAGTGGTCAGCAGCATCTGTCCATTGATTGGGTGCAAAGATTTGCCTCTGACTCTTTCAGCTGCTTGTTGGGTCTTTTGGAGGGCAGTCATGTTAGGTCCCTTTTTGTGAGCATTCCATAGCTTCAGTAATAGTGTCAGGCCTTGGGACCTCCCCTTGAGCTGCATCCCACTTTGGGCCTGTCGCTGGACCTTCATTTCCTCAGGCTCCTCTCCATTTCCATCCCTATAGTTCTTTCAGAACAATTATGGGTCAGAGTTGTAACTGTGGGATAACCCCCACCCCCATTTGATGCCCAGTCTTCCTGCTGGAGGTAAGCTCTATAAATTCCCTATTCCTACTGTCAGGCATTTCATCTAAGGTCCCTCCCTTTGAGTCCTGAGAGTCTCTCACCTCTGGTCTCTGGTGCATTCTGGAGGGTCCCCCCAACCTCCTATCCCCTGAGGCTGCCTGTTTCCATTCTTTCTGCTGGCCGTCAGGGCTTCAGTCCTTTTCCCTCACCCAATACCAGATCATGTTCCCTTCTTCCCCTCACTCCTACACCCCCCCCACCCCGGTCCACTTTCCCTCCCAGGTCTCTCCCTCCCTCCCCACTTGTGATTGCTTTCTTCTCCCTCCCAAGTGGGACTGAGGAGTCCTAACTTGGGCACTTCAGCTTCTTGACCTTTTTGAGTTCTATGGACTGTATCTTGGGTATTTTGTATTTTTTTGGAGGGGGGGCTAATATTCACTTATTAGTGAGTACATACCATGCATGTCCTTTTGGGTCTGAGTTACCTCACTCAGGATGATATTTTCTAGTTCCATCCATTTGCCTGCAAAACTCAGGATGTCCTTGTTATTAATAGCTAAATAGTATTCCATTGTGTAAATGAACCACATTTTCTGTATCCATTCTTCTGTCGAGGGACATCTGGGTTGTTTCCAGCTTCTAGCTATCACAAATAAGGCCACTATGAACACAGTTGAAGATGTGCCCCTGTGGCAAGGTGGGACATCTTTTTTTCCCAAGAGTGGTATGGCTGGGTCTTCTGGTAGATTTATTTCCAATTTTCTGAGGAACCTCCAGATTGATTTCCAGAATGGTTGTACCAGTTTGCAATTCCACCAGCAATGGAGGAGTGTTCCTCTTTCTCCATACCCTCTCCAACATGTGTTGTCACATTCTGATTATCTTAGCCATTCTGACTGCTGTAAGGTGGAATCTCAGGGTCATTTGGATTTGCATTTCTTTGATCAGGAAGGACTTTGAACTTTTCTTTAGGTGCTTCTCAGCCATTTGAGATTTTTCAGTTGTAAAATCTCAGTTTAGTTCTATACCCCATTTTTTTGATTGGGTTCTTTTTTTCTTTTTTTGCTGATTAGTTTCTTGAGTTCTTTATATCTTTTGGATATTAGCTCTCTATAAGATGTGGGGTTAGTGAAGAATTTTTTTTCCCAATCTGTAGGTTGCAAATTTGCCTTATTGACTATGTCCTTTGCCTGACAGAAGCTTTCCAGTTTCATGAGGTCCCATTTATCAATTCTTGATCTGAAAGTATTAGCCATTGGAGTTCTGTTTAGGAAATTTCTCCCTGTGCCAATGAGTTCAAGGCTCTTTCCCACTTTCTCTTCTATTAGATTCAGTGTATCTGGTTTTATGTTGAGGTCCTTGATCCAGATGGACTTGAGCTTTGTACAAGGTGACAAATATGGGTCTATTTTCATTCTTCTACATACAGCAGCCAGTTAGACCAGCATCATTTATTGAAGATGCTTTCTTTTTTCCGTTGTATTTTTTGACTTCTTTGTCAAAAGAAGAAACAAAGGTGTCACTATTTGCAGATGATATGATAGCATACATAACCCCAAAAATTCTATCAGAGAACTCCAGCTCATAAACCAGTTCTTTTATTGTTAAGAATTGTTTTTGCTACTCCAGTTTTTTTTTTTTTTTTTTTTTTTTTTTTTTTTTTTTTTTTTTTTTTTTTTTTTTGTCTTTCCAGATGAATTTGAGAATTGACCTTTCCATGTCTTTGAAGAATTCTGTTGGGATTTTGATAGATTTCATTGAATCTGTAGATTGCCTTTGGTAGGATGGCCATTTTTACTATATTAATTCTGCCAATCTATGAGCATGGGATCTCTCCATTTTCTGAGATCTTCTTCCATTTCTTTCTTGAGAGACTTGAAGTTATTGTCATATAGGTCTTTCACTTGTTTGGTTAGAATTACCCTAAGATATTTTATATTATTTGTGGCTATTGTGAAGGGAGTTGTTTCCCTAATTTCTTTCTCAGCCTGTTTATCATTTCTATAAAGAAAGGCTACTGATTTATTTGAGTTAATTTTATATCCAGCCACTTTGCTGAAGTTGTTTATGAGCTAGAGTTCTCTGAAAGAATTTTTGGGGTTGTTTATGTATGCTATCATATCATCTGCAAATAGTGACACCCTTGTTTCTTCTTTGTCAATTTGTGTCCCCTTGATGTCTTTTTGTTGTCTTACATTGTTCTAATTAGCACTTTGAGTACTATATTGAATGGATATGGGGAGAGTGGGCATCCTTGTCTTGTCCCCGGATTTTAGTGGAATTGCTTCGAGTGTGTCTCCATTAATTTGATATTAGCTGTTGGTTTGCAGTAAATTGCTTTTATTATGTTTAGGTATGGGCCTTGAATTCCTGATCTCTCCAATACTTTTAACACAAAGGGGTGTTGTATTTGTCCAAATGCATTTTCTGCATCTAGGGAGATGATCATGTGATTTTTTTCCTTTGAGTTTTTTTATATAGGGGATTATGTTAATGGAGTTTGGTAAATCAAACCAACCTTGCATTCCTGGGATGAAGCCTACTTGATTGTGGTGAATGATGGTTTTGATGTGTTCATGGATTTGGTTTGCAAGTATTTTATTGAATATTTTTGCATCACTATTCATAAGCGAGATTGGTCTGAAGTTCTCTTTTTTGGTTGGGTCCTTGTGTGGTTTAGTTATCAGAGTAATTGTGGCTTCATAGAACAAGTCAGGTAGTGTTCCTTCTGTTTCTATTTTATGGAATAGTTTGAGGAATATTGGTATCAGGCTTTCTTTGAAAGTCTGGTAGAATTCTGCACTAAATCCATCTGGCCCTTGTCTTTTTTTTGGTTGGGAGGTTTTTAATGACTTCTATTTCCCTGTGCGATATGGGCCTGTTTAGATAGTTCACCTGCTCTTGATTTAACTTTGGCATGTAGTATCTGTCTAGAAAACCATCCACATCATCTAGATTTTCCAGTTTTGTTGAGTATAGGCTTTTATAGAGTATGATCTGATGATTTTTTTGAATTCATTTCATTTCTGTTGTTATGTTTCCCTTTTCATTTCTGATTTTGTTAATTTGGATATTGCCTCTGGGCTTTATAGTTAGTTTAGCTAGGGGTTTATCTATCTTGTTGATTCGCTCAAAAAACAGCTTTTGGTTTTGTTGATTCTTTGTATTGTTCTCTTTGTTTCTATTTGGTTGATTTTAGCCCCCAGTTTGACTATTTTCTGCCTTCTACTTCTCTTGGGTGAGTTTGCTTCTTTTTGTTCTAGAACTCTCAGGTGTGCCTTTAAGTTGTTTGTGTAAGTTCTCTCCAGTTTCTTTACCAGGGCACTTAAGAATTTTCCTATTAGCACTTCTTTCATTGTGTCCCATAAGTTTGGGTATGATGGGTCAACATTTTCACGAAATGCCAGGAAATCTTTAATTCCTTTATTTCTTCCTTGACAAAGTTATCATTGTGTAGGGCATTGTTCAGCTTCCATGTGTACGTGGGCTTTCTGTTGGTTTTGCTGTTATTGAAGACCATAGGCCATGGTAATCTGATAGGATGCATGAGATTATTTTAATCTTCTTGTATCGGATGAAGGTTGTTTTGTGAACAATTATATGGTCAATTTTGGAGAAGGTACCATGTAGTGCTGAGAAGAAGATGTATTCTTTTATTTTAGGGTAAAATTTTCTATAGATATCTGTTAAATCCATTTGGTTCAAAACCTCCTTTAGTTTCACTGTGTCTCTGTTTACTTTCTGTTTCAATGACTGTCCATTGGGGCAAGTGGGGTATTGAAGTCTCCCACTGTTGTATTCGTTAAATATTTGGATATATATATGTGTTACATGTGTATAGGAAATGCAGTACTAGAGATCAAACCTATGGCCTTAGATATGCTGGACAGGCACTCTAACACTGGGCCCCCAAATATTATTATTATTAAAAAGAATTTTATTAAGTGTGGCTCACAAAATGAATAAGGAAGACAGATTTTCAGATCACAGTGAGAAACAAATACATATTTTTTTTTTAGGGCATCTTTTAAACTGGTTCTGAAAACATTCCAAGAAAAGATATTACATGTATATTTACCAATGACAGCTCTAGAGGATTAAGTGTGCAATCGTTTTGGTAAGTATTCAGAGTCTCAGTTGGATATTGAATTTCCATTCTTTCTAAAAGAAAATAGTTTTAATACCTTACAGCTAAGCCTTTCAATCCTTATGACTACATCAGATCAACAGAACTTTCTGAAAACAATGTTTCATCATAGATTTCTTTTGCTGACTAAGGGTCCTGATCTTGTTCCTGATCTGTAAGCATCTTTTCTTTGAAAAGAACTGATCAAAGCACTTAGTGGTGAAATTGTGTACCTTCCTCTTCTCCATTTCCTACTGGCTGAAATGCAGAGCGGCCATGTTAGCTGCTAGGCAGGGGAAGCACCTACTCCCTAAATCATTGGTTACCATCCCTTCCAGTAATACCTTTACTTCACATGAGGCCCTGCAGAGCAAACAGACCATGTTCCGAGTTGTTCACAGTGAACATGGAGAAGCTGCCCTAGTACCCCACATCCTGTGCTTGCAGTGACAATGTTATGGAGTCACTCCAGGGCTCAACCTCGTTGTAGAGTAACAGGCCTCTCCTACTTTTTATCTAAAGCTCACTGGCCTTGCCCTCACCACAGATGAACCTACTGTGTTCAAACCTGCAGTGATCACACAGGATCACATGGACATGGGCATAGACTGGGGACAGTGAAGCAGCACATGTGGACTCTGAAGCCCTGGCAACCTCAGGAAATTATACCAGTCTGCATTCTCACATGAAGGAGACATAAATAAACATCTAAGGCACTCTACTGTTTTGTCAAAGCAGTGAACATATACCTTGCCTTTAATAAAATATTTTACTTGCTTTTTAAAGTGTGGGTGCTTGAACCTTGTGCCTCAATTATGGTAGGTAAGCTGGTAAAATATTTTATGACAGCTTTAGTTTGGGAATCTACAACAGTCTGTGGAAAGTCTCTATGTAGCAGAATGCACAGTATAACTGAAGTCCAGAAATTAGAAGAGGGCCACACACACAGCTCAGTGAGTAAAAGGCTTCTTACCTCACAAGCATGATGACTTATTTGACCCCTGCAAGTGCCATAAAGAAGCTGGATACAGTGGCACCCACCAGCAATCCTAGTACTCCTACTGGAGTTTTTACTGGTGATTTTAGTCAAATCTGGTCAAGTATCCACTGAATTACGTCTTCCTGCTGCACTGGAGCCCTGGGGCAGGGAGGCTCATAAGTATATGCCTCATGAGATAAGCTGCGTAAGTGGCACTACAGCTCACTACAATTTTCTTTCATTTTAGTGTTCTTTTCTAACAATATTTATTCTCTGCCTCACTGATAGCTTAACATCTATAAGAAATGGCAGCAGACACTCCTTCATGTCTCTTCAAAATAAAGTGCACTTGAGGCTGCAAGCTCCATTTATCTTGTCCTCTTTCTGCAGGAAGTTTGTTTCCAAAGGAAACCAAAGTTTTCTTACATCGTTCCTCAGAACTGAAGCTTCAGAATGCCTCCATTTACTTCAATGTCTGTTTTAAGAATCACTGAATGCTTTCAGCCATTAATCCCTGTACTCTGTCACTGTCCCACTGTTTACTTAACCTTTCCCAATCCTGGATGGATGGCACACTCACACCAGCTGTGAGGATACACCCTTGCCTTTTCTCTAGCGTGCACTGCCTCAGGTTTGAGAACTGTGGTATTTGTAGAGGAACGGCAGTGGTGTCACAGGCTCAGCTCCGCACCTTTCCATTTCCTCAGATGCCCGACATACCCGACAACTAATCTTTGGACTTGTAGTACATTGTCCTGCTAGCAAACTGATGCAGATGAATGACTGAATCCTTAGGATAGGAAGAAGAACCATAGTGTTTGCTTCTCTGACACATCCGTGGGCGTCCAGAGTGAACTCCTCTGCTGCACTGGTTTGGGAGGCTCCAGCTCCATCATCATGCCCTGCTCCCTCTCATATACTCTAAGCTGCTTGTCAAATTCCATATATAATTTAGAAAACAAACTTTTTTTTTGTTTTTTAAATAAGTATAGAGGAATTCAGGATAAATTTTTTAAATTTCTTCTTATTAATGTTAAAGGCAGAAAAGACAATGTATAGCCAAGTCTGACCTCAAATCCATGATTCTACTGCCTCTGCCTTTTGAGCATGTCCTACTGGCATGGGCCGCCATACATGGATTCTTTTTAATCGTGTTAAAATTATTGAAAGTGCCTGCAAATATAGTAAAGCCTCATGATTTCTTAATTTATAAAATGTATTATTTTTATAATCCTAAACATGTTCTAGGTAAGAAAATTAGATTGCTTTTCATGCCCTGGGATTTTTATTACAATGAGAACCAAGAGATTAGATTGAACATAATGCTTAAATAATACTTAAAACTACATTTTAAGGGCCAGTGAAATGGCCCACTGTGTAAATGTGCTTGGTATCAAGACTGACACACATAGTTGTTTCCCAGGACATGGTGGAAAGAAAGAACTGACTTCCACTAATTGTCCTATGATCTCTATATAAGCACCATGGAACTAATCCCCCCCCCCAACAAAAACACACTAACAAAACAAAACACCAAACAACAACTTAAAAAAACAAAAGAGGCAACATTCTGAGGTGGGAGAGATAGTGTCTCAAGGTTAAGGGCACACACTGCTCCTGCAGAGGGCCTGAGTTTGGTTCCCAGAACCAGTGCTGGGTGGCTTACAACTAACTGCCTGTAACTCCTGCTCCAGGGGGTCTGATGACTCTGGCCTCTTTTTGCATTTAAGCACATATTTGCAACCAACATACATACATATATATAATTTACAACAATAAAAGTAAACCATTAAAAACTCTTATGCAAAGAAGAAAAGGTATCTCAAGTTTACAACAGTCCTATTCTACTATAGACATGTGTTACAACAGAGAGATATTTGTATGCATTGTGAAAGAAGCAGAGAGAAAACAACACAAAGAGTAAGTAAAGCAAGTATTATGCTTTAAAAAAGAGATACTTTTTAATCAGGAATATTACTTTTTAAATTTCTGAGGCCACTGTGGACTTGTATGAATACACTTAAGGGACCTATTCTGTCTCTCTTGAGATGGCATCTCAGCCTGCTGCCTGCAGTGAATTACTGAAATGCTCCCCTGCCTTGCTTTCCTAAGTAGACTGGGATGAGAAATAGACATCCCTGAATCATACTATAAGGCATTTGCTGAAGAGTTAAGACTGTGACAACAAAAAAGTATTTGAGTTTTACTGATAGACTTCAATTTGATGTTTTATGGATTAATAAGATGAATTTTAAGAATATCCTACCTATAAACCTTACCATTCTATGAAAAAGATATGATGACATTCAAACTGCTGTTTCCAGTCAAGGGCTCCAGTTATTTGAACATTTTCAATGTTCCACAAATACACACTGCCTCTTCCTTTCTCAAAGGAAACTATTTTATCCTTGTACTTACAATGACAGTCTTCTGACCCCTCTCCCATCTGCTGGTTCAGCTCAGTTCAGTACACATTTCTTTTCTGTTTCCTAAATGCCTTCTCTGTGGCCATGGCTACAAGCACCAAGAAAGCTAAATGTGGAATGAATCTTGAATGTTAGCCTGAAGTCTGGTGAGCTCTAAGAGATCCTGGTGAGCAAGGGCTTGCAAGTCCTGAGACTTTTGAAGGTCTGGGACAGATAGCAAACTTCAACAGACAATGCTGGGGTAAAACACGGGGTCTAATGGAGTACAGACCCTTCTAATTATGGTTTATGTAAGAACTGTTAAACCATGGAGGTGCATAAAGGTTGGCTCTCTCCTGAATTAGCTATTAGTGACACTTATAAAGCAAAATTAGAAAATAAATCCTCTCTTATTCATCAGGTTAGCCATATATATCTAAAGTTTTTACTTTATAATGTCCTTCCGTGTAAACAAGGATCTTAAGCTATTTAATCATATAAAAATCTTTGTATTCTGAAATTTTATTAGAGAATAGTATCTAAGATTATTTTAAAGGTGTTTTAAATTTTTCAAAAATCAAGAGAACAGGCAACAGACTAGAAGAATATATTTGCAAAAGATGTATCTGATGAACAACTGGTGTGCAAAATAAGTAAACAAACAAACAAACAAACACCTCTTTAAACTCAACTAAATCATGGAAATACGGGCCAAGGAAACTTCACACCTAAATAAAGTACATGTACATTTTGGCTTCAAATCTGAATATTCCATACAAATGGCAAGTACAGTTCTAAAATAATCTCCTTGTTAGTACTCTGTAATACACTGAAGTTGGAGGAGTTAGATTCTTACAGCGACATGGTCCTGGCAAGAAAGAGGAAGAATGATCAGTAGCTGTCATAGATTTTGCCAACTTGACACAAACCTCAACAAAGCTGGGAAGAGGAAATCTCAACAGAGAAACTGCCTCCATCAGACTAGCCTATGAGCATGACTGCTGGGCATTTTCTTGACAGCTGATTAACATGAGAGGGCCAAGCCCATTGTGGGTGGTGCTAGGTGGAAAGGGAAGAGGCTTGGAAGCAGTGCTGCTCTATGGCTCTGCTTTAGTTCTTCTCTCTAGGTTCCTGCCTTGGCTTCTCTTGATGGTGGACTGGCATCTGCAAACCTAATAAATTAATTCCTCCCCAAGTTGGTTTTGGTCAGTGTTTTGTCACAGCAACAGTGAAGCAAATTAGGATACTGACTTAGTAGCTCACTAAAGTATATAAACTGTTTAAAATCATATGGTTAACATCTAAAAAACTGAAGTCAATTTTACTTTATAAAAATCAATGCAAGATAAGAAATGAGTGAAAATAGTAGACATCTTAGAGCAGGTTTTGGCACTGTGAGCAATGAAGTAAAGAATGAGTAGACAAAAACAAGACACAACAGCCCATGGCTACGCTCCAGCAAGAATGCTGGATACGAGCAACTCTACCACTCAGTCGCATAGCAGAAGGAGACCTTTTCTAGACAGTACACAAACTGCTCTGTCTTTGTCCTACTCCATGGATCTATGACTGTGCTCCAGTTAAAAGGCCGCCCTGAGACCATGTGTGGCTTACATATTTGCCATTAACTGTGGTTAACACTGTGAATAAATCACTGGCTGTAACATGGTTCATGGGTCCAGCCGTACTATCCCCTAGGAATATGTACTTTATTACATCAGACCTCAGAACAAGACACAGTTTCCTGATTTAAAAAGTGGTGCTTTAAATCAGGACACCTGGACATCCCTGAGACTACTTAAAAATACAACGGGCCTTAAGCAAGTACTATTTCTCAGGGTCTGCGTGCACTTGCCCAAGACTGCTCTTTTTACCCCTATGTGCTGTGTTCAACATGAGGTCAATGTGCGTGGGTTACTATGGTGCTGAGGTACATCTCTATGCTCCCACTCTTCCCTAACGTCCCACAGTAGAAAGCAATTTCCACATGTCCACTTCCCCATTTAAGTCCTGCTTTCTTAACGAGAGGAACAAAGAACAAACCCTCGCTGGAATAGTTCTGCAGACCAACCTGCCAAAGAGACCACAGGACGGCCAATATCACATAAGTTGATTATATCTCAAACCAAGATCAGTAAAAGCACTAGTTTTGAGGAAAACAGGAGAAATAACCAGTTGTAAAGGTCATGTATTTGTTGAATTTTAAGGACTTACAACTTGAGGACAAAGAGTAATTGCCAAGCTGTCTTGTATATTCTCAACTCTTTGAATAAAATTCTTAAAAGCAGCTAAAACAAAGAGAACCATGTTTCTCAGTAGCAAAAGAACTCCTTTAAAGACAAAAATCCCAGTTTCCAGCTAGAACCAAGTATTAATGCTGTTTTTGCTCTACAGTTTTACTGAAGATGCTAAGTCAAAGAGCAGCTGCATACTAGCACAGTTTTATGCTTCTTCTCATGTAGCTTGGAAGACAAGAAGTGCAGGATTTACTATTATGAACAAGGGAGTAAATCTAATACCTTGGTCTTCCTGGCCACAACTGAGGCAAATTTCTGTGATAAACATGATTTGCTGACTATGTTCTGGGCACATGCAGCCGCTGCAGACCAGGGAATGCTGGTGCATGCTTCTTCCTTCACAGTGAGAGGAGAAACTATGGGGTCTAGTGCAGTAGTGTCTTTTTACATTCCTGGGTCCCTGAAATGTATTTCTTTCTTCCTAAGTTGCAATCCTTGAGTTCCAGTAAGAGACTGTCTAACTCCCAAGGTTAGTATAGCAGCTCCTGATTAACAACGCCTAAAGTTGATCCCTGGCTTGCATAGGAACACACACACACACACACACACACACACACACACACACACACGTTTATTTCAGCATATCTGCACACTGTTGAGAAAATTAAAAGGAATTATGTGTGAAGCTTTTTAGTAATACAAAGAATGAAATATAAGCAATTGACACAGCAGAAGGTGGCGATCCATGATGCCGATGTCTGCAGGGGCAGTTGGTGAGTGATGAACAGTGCCAGCCTCCCTAAGACTGGCCAAGGGCACCACCAGCGCAACTAAACTCTCAAGTTCCACGAGAATCTGCTTTCAGGAAGAGGAAACACGAGCTTCTGTTTTTTGGACACAGCGTTCCCCAGTGGAGCTCAAAGGAAGACAACACAACTGAATGAATAGAATATCATTATGCCAAAAAAAAAAAAAAAAATCAACAGCACAACTCTGAACCCGTGAAAGAAAAAAGAATGCGAAAGCTGCAATATTTTAATGTTAAAATTTCATTTAAATATGAGACAGTTACTTTTTTTTTTTTTTGGTTTTTCCAGACAGGGTTTCTCTGTATGAACTCAGAAATCCACCTGCCTCTGCCTCCCAAGTGCTGGGATTAAAGGCATGCACCACCACTGCCCGGCTAACCTTTAAATAAAGAACAGGGAAATAAAAATTGTGACAAATAGCACTCTGAGAAATGGAGTTGTAATGGAAATTGTCCATTGCTTATGAAGCTTGTTTGCAGATGGCTCTATTGGCTTCCTGTTGCTCATAGGAGCCCCACCCCCAGCCCGCAAAAAGAGCTGTAAATTGGTTTTATGCCAGGTACTCTGTCAAAACTATTTTCCTAATACATATCTCAAAGTTGCTTTACACCAGGTCAGATTAGTTTGGGGCCTGAAAGGAGCTGTGGGACAGCGTGTGGGACAGGTAAAACAGACAACGACACCACCGGCATNTGCTTCACCCAACTTCATCTACACTTCAATGCTTCAATGTTAAACTCTGAGAGTTTCCAAGTCTACATTTGTGCCAGGATCATTTCCAAGTCTTCTGCTGTTGTCTCTCCCATTCTTATCCAGCTCTACAGAGCTAGCCTGGGCATTCAGGAATAAGGATTGTTCCTGTTGCTTCCCTGGCCCCTCTGCCTCTAGAATAAAACTTTAGGGGCCTAGCATACAAAGTCCTGCCAGATTTCTTCAGAATTTTCCTATAACATTCTTTGCTCTAGCTATTGCTACTAATAATTCCCCAAATATATCTTAATATGCCATAGTTCTATGACTTTCAAATGCTGATTTCTTTTTAAAGCATACTTTCAGTGCTCCCTTCTCTGATTCATTTTTTTAATGCAAAAGCCATGGAGGGGTGCTGCTTACTGGCTTGCCCAGCCTGCTTTCTTATCTATCTATCTATCTATCTATCTATCCATCCATCTATTTATTTATTGTACATGAGTACACTGTAGCTGTACAGATGGTTGTGAGCCTTCATGTGATTTCTGGGAATTGAATTTTTTTTAGGACCTCTGCTCGCTCTGATCAGCCCCTCTCACTTCGGCCCAAAAATTTATTTATTGTTACAAATAAGTACACTCTAGTTGTCTTTAGACACACCAGAAGAAGGTGTCAGATCTCATTAAGGATGGTGGTGAGCTACAATGTGGTTGCTTCCCTTCAGAAGAGCAGTCAGTGTTCTTAACCGCTGAGCCATTTCTCTAGCCTTCTGATACACTTTTTTTTTTTTTTTTTTTTTTTTGGTTTTTCGAGACAGGGTTTCTCTGTATAGCCTTGGCTGTCCTGGAACTCACTTTGTAGACCAAGCTGGCCTCGAACTCAGAAATCCGCCTGCCTCTGCCTCCCGAGTGCTGGGATTAAAGGCGTGCGCCACTTTTTAAGAGGGACAAAATGGAACTACAGTGGTGACTGTCATGTTCCCAGTTAGACATGGATTCTAGCCTGTCTATAATATCCCACTGACACCTGCTCAGACCTCCTTGGTACTTATTATCACAGTTTCCTGTTTCTATGTATTTTCCTACTGAAGACTTTTTCAGCTTTTCCCCCAGGGAAGATCAAACCCATGCTCTTTGAAACAGATAAGGAGGCTTCACCTTCCTGGGACAATGGACAGATGGTGATTATTACTGTTAACATGTGTTAAAATAAATGATTTTAAAAATTCTCTATGTAGGTATGCATGTATGTATGCCCAAGTGCAGAGGACATCCTGCAGGAATAGGTTCTGTTCTTTATCCATGTGGGTCCCAAGGATTGAATTCATGTTTACAGGCTAAAGACAAGAGCTTTTTACATGCTGAGCCATTTTACCAACTCCACTCTTAATTATAAATTCTTTCTGTAAACACTTTCTGATGTTTATTTGTTCTTAATAAGTTAAGACTTTGGGAGCTGGACAATTTAACTCCTTAAGTGGCAGCTGTAGGATTCTTTGATTCAGTCAGTGGCAGATCCTTTTGCCATCACTGGGTGCACTGAACATTACACAGACACATTGAAACAACTGTGTAATGACTCAGCTGACTGTCCTGGCTTCTGAAAATGCAGCATCAGCTAAGGATATTTCAAATGGTCTGTATCACCCTTTTTGCTACCAAAAGCCTCCATTAACTCCAGCTGACTGCACTTAGGCCAGAGGGGGATTACTTCCCCTCGTGGTTTAGTAGAGGGACTGCTGTGATTGATTGGTGCAAACACAAACCTTAATTGCATGTAAAATATTCTATGCTTTGTTCAAACACCTTTTCTTTGGCTACCTGCAGGCTTCTTGGGTTGTTAATTAAGTTAGCTAGGACACAGTCCTAGTGCTGCATCCTCTGGTGTTACAAGACAGGGACCAACTCTACTCCAGCAGTCTTTTCTTGCTATCAGCAGTGCATCCTGAGCTGGTACCATAAAGAACAAAACAGCAGAACAGAGTGGCAGCTACAGCTGAGACAGTGGTCAGGCTGAGAAGATGGCATGGCATGAAAAAGTAGCATCTTAGATTCTTTGGCCAACAATATAATAATACTGGCTGGTGTTAAGGGCAAAATAATTATAATTTCCTAGGTTGGCATTAGAGCTGCAACATTGGCTGTGGTCAAGGGCTGAGCAACCCTGACTTCCTAACTGTAAACCTGTAGGTCCTGAGGCCTAAAACCTGAATGAAAACTGTAATACAAAATGGTCCCAAAGAGCTGCTGTCCTTTAAATGTGGCTTCCAATGGATGCTGTCAGAATCCATGGAAACAAAGGTTTCCAAAGGCTGGCAGCTGAAGAGCTCCTTCTTGCCTACCTGGCTAAGAGAACCCTAACCAGCTTACTGTTAACACTTCTCATCTATAAATTCCCTAAACAAGGAAGTAATAGATAAAATTGTTCACAAATATACAAAATTCATATGCATATTTTTTGAAGTTTAAAATTTGGAGCCGGGCATGGTGGCACATGCCTTTAATCCCAGCACTCGGGAGGCAGAGGCAGGCAGATTTCTGAGTTCGAGGCCAGCCTGGTCTACAAAGTGAGTTCCAGGACAGCCAGGGCTACACAGAGAAACCCTGTCTCGAAAAACCAAAAATAAAAAATAAAAAAATAAAAAAAATTGGTAACTATTCAAAGTGATTCACAAAGAACTGTGAACAGAATTATGCAAATTATGACAGCTAGATCTCAAAATGTCAAATTCTTTGGTGACTAAACAAACATACCAAGGGGCAAACAATATGGCTCAGAAGGTAAAGGTGCATATCTTTAACCCTGATGGCCTGAGTTTGATTCTTGGAACTTATGGTGGATGGAGAAAATGGACTCCCACAAGTTGTTCTCTGAGCTCCACATGTGCACTAGGGTGTATGCATGAAGATGCACACCACCCAAATAAATAAATGAAATTAAAATATACAGTTGGGGCAGTCTCTGGATGGCCTTTCCTTCAGTCTCTGCTCCACACTTTGTCTCTGTATCTCCTCCCATGGGTATTTTGTTCCCCCTTCTAAGAAGGACATCCAGCCAGTCATCCTTCTTCTTGAGCTTCATGTGGTCTGTAAAATATATCTTGGGTATTCCAAGCTTCTGGGCTAATATCCGCTTATCAGTGAGTACATACCATGTCTGTTCTTTTGTGATTGGGTTACCTCACTTAGGAAGATATTTTCTAGTTCCATCCATTTGACTAAGAATTTCATGAATTTATTGTTTTTTACTAGCTGAGAAGTACTCCATTGTGTGAACCTGGGGCGGAGGGGTAGGAGCAGCACTGCACTTCCTTACAGACCTTTCTGTACTACCTCATTTTCTATTTTCTCTATGGATTATGCTGGTTTCAAATTTTACTAGAGAAACAACAGAAAAATTAGTAAAAATTATAAAAATGTAAAGTTGCTGTTTCTAGTTAAATAATAGGGATGCTGGTTCTTAGCCACAAAACAAAGGAAACTACTCAAAGCTTCAGGGTTGACTCCAGGGCTGCTGGGTCCACGGTGGAAGTATTCACCTCAGCTCTGACTTCGTTCTTCCATTGGGAACTGTTAAACTATTCTCCAGGATTTCTTTAAAAGAGAAACTAGGCAGAGAAGACAGAGGTCAGAGATCCTGGGAGCTTTTAGCTTCAACTCTCTCTAGCTCCCCCCTTTCCTGCAACCCCCATATATTCTTCGTCATTAAATCTTCTGCTCATTCTACTTCCTCAATATTTTTTTACCCTCCACCTCTGACATAACCCTCATTCATTTGCTTTCCCCAAATTACTTTAACATTCACTTTTTGGGGCATCTTAAATATACACACTTCTCCTTTCAGGTGAGTAAATTCTAGAAGAACAGCATTGGGTGGCAAAAGAAATCCAGCTGCAAATCTGTTCCTTCCACTTAGTGGTATGTATGACTGAGACCATGGCTCCTTCTCTAACAGCTTCAGTTTCTTCCACCCTCAATGGTTGTGAGTGGGTGGTGGAGGCAGCAGCTCCCCTGCAGGCTGCTGTTTCCGAGAGTGTACACTCAGAAAATAGAAAATAGCACTATAATTGTTTTAGTTGGTTTATTTTTGTATTCTAAATAGAATCTCAGCTATAAAAGTCTATCATTAAATATGTGTATGGTTTTCTTTATACTATTATACTGTTATTTTTCAGATATGGGATATATTAGAAATCAAGAAAAAGGTTATTTCCAAGACTAAAAGAAACCAAACTAACTTTTACATTTATCAAGTAATTTCTACAGAGTCCAAAGATTGAAGATAACAAAGACTCCTTGTCTACTTGGAAGCAGAAACTGGTCTAATCATGGTACTAACTACTGCCAGCAGGTACACAGCTCCTTCCACTAAGTGTTCCTAATTCAGGGACAAGAATGTATGTAAAAAAAGAGAAGCAATAGGACCTGTGAATAATATACAGTCAGTGAAGGGGAGGGGAGTGGTTTGTGGAAGGAGAGAGACTTGAAGTGCTAGGGAATGGTGAACAACAGGAAGGACCAGATTCTGCAGAGTCTTCACTGCCATACTAAGGTATCTAAATTGTATACTGAAAGCAACTTTTGCGGAAACAGAATATGATCACACATATTTAAATTAAGATAGCAAGTAATAAACTTGAGACAGAAGAGTTAGAATCAAAACAAAGCCTTTAAGACAGAAGACAAAATAATTTTAAAGTATTGATTTTAAGTATTAAATATAAGAAAATTAAATAATTTTCAAACCCCTAGAATTCACAAATCAGTGATTTTGAAATGGCATGGATTTACTGTTTGTGTGTGTGGAATATGAATGAGCCATGGCGTATGTGTATTTAGACATCAGAGGACAACCTGTATAGGACTGGCATACAGGTCACCAGGCTCTTAAACATTGGAAACAGCAGCTATCTTAAGAACTGTGGCACATGGGTCCCAAGAACTCCTGGCTTACCACTGTTGTGACTCAAGTCTAACCTGGAGACTGCACCATCAGCAGGGCAGAGTTGTTTTGCTTCCTCTTCCCACCAGGAACTGCTTTTCTGCTTCCAAGGCAGAGCTTGTTACAAAATGTCTTTAAGCTAAGGAATTTCAATCCTGGCACATCTGAGGAGTTTTGTCACTTGAAAAACAGTTTAGATGGGAAGGTAGAATTTAATGCAATTAAATTGAGAGGCCAGAGACTCTAGTTTCTCCCTGTTCAAATAATGAACTTTGAGTAAAATATTTTGACTTGACTTTAAATTGTTCCACTGTCAGAAGTTGAAAATCAGGACTGCAAGGGCTGTTCTGCTGGACTCTGAGAAAATAAGGGTTGAGGGAAAAACTGATAAAAGACTTGTCATCAAGGAAAACATCACCACTAACGGTAACCATGGCCTCATTTTCTGCACAGGAATGTATTTCATTTTGGACTGTGAATACAGAAGTAGAAGACTGGTAGTTTCATACTGCAATAAGATTCCCAAACTAACAGGTATTAACTTTGGTAGGAGTTTGTATAATAAGTGGCTACATATAGTAACAACTAATGACCAAATTAAATAAATGAGATAAAAATAAATGAGCAAGGAAGCTTGGAGATGTGAAAAAGGATAAATAGAGCAATTTGTATATACTGTATTATGAAAGAGAAGATATATATTTTATTCATGAATGAAAAACTGAGTTAAAACTATAAAACTTGGATTATTCAATATCCATGCACTTTATTTGATTGTTTTGATTTTGTTAATAAAGATAAATGATTAGCGTAGTCAACCTTAAAGTTTTGAACAAGAAATGGGACCAAAAATGTATTTATATATGTTTATTAAACTGTCTTTTCCAACTATTATCCTAATTTTAACTAGCAGAGTTACGAGATGTGCTCTCATCCCTATGTTCACCAACAAAGTCATGTGCCTTGGCTGCCAGAGTTATTTTCTTACTGCTTAGGAAATGCCAACTCAGAATTAGCAGCATAGATTCAATTACTGAACATAAACCCTGGGTATTGGTTCAATCTTCAACTTATGATAAATAGTACATTAGAGGCTCCTCTTAACCCAGGAGAAGAAGCTAACCAGGACAGGCCCTGAGGATCTGGCAATCTTTGGTGATAACAAGGCAGACTCCTGGCACACGTCACCATTACTCTTAGTACAAGCACACCCTTCAGTTTCTTCCTTATTAAGCAGCTTAGCTGCTAGAAAACTACTGTAGGTCAGAGACAATGGGAAACTTGGATGGAGACAATCACACAACTTCTTATCAATTTCCAAGGTTCACGTTTGCCTGAAGCTGAGGAGCAGCACCGAGCAGCTTTCTATGAACACAGGGAACCCCGAGTAAAGACAGCTCCACTACAGTCATGCTTCAAGTTAAAGGTTTCCAAGGTCCTTTTAATATTTTATATTTAGCACAACTCTAGTAACTAATCTAAAACATTTTGTACATTAATATTAAGATGCCTCCTGTGTGGGCTATAAGCACAGTATATCAGAACCCAACCAAACTATAGGTGGAAAGTAGTTTTTAAAATTTTAGTCTATAGTGCACTCATACAGATTAGGTTTTATCATTATTTCTTGCTCTATTACAGTAACTATTTACTGAGTTACATTTTAATGACATTTATTGAGCTCAAGATGACTTACAGTAAGGGAGTATAGATACAGGTTGCATGCAAATCGTATGCCATTTGATGTAAGGACTTGAGTACTCAATAGCTTTAGCATCAAGAGGACCCTATAATAAATCCTCTGGACAACTCTGTGCATTTTGGTGTCACTAATAACGAAGCATACCAAGCATGGATAGATTATTTTCTATATACTTTGCTATGTCAGCCCCTAACAGCAGTGGAATTGAACTGCATTTGAAATTATAGGTGATTTACCAATACCCACAACTAAAAACAAAAGTAGGTTTCCTTGAAGTATTTTAAAAGTGTGTATGTCTGTTTACCTGAATGTGCACATGGAGCAAGAAGTCACTGCTTTCCATCTTAGTTTTGAGGACAAGGTCTCAAACTGAATCTTGAGCACCTCACTTCAATGGAAAGGGTAGACTGGCTGCCTATGAGTTCTGTGCCCCATCACTGAGGTTACTAATGTCTGCCAGCATGTACGGTTATTACACGGGGGATGGGGATCAAAAGCCCTGCTTATACAGCAAGCGCTTTATTCAATGGGCTACTCCCCAGCTTTACTGTAAGTACTGACAGAGTTGATAATGAAGTTTGGGATGGTCAGAAAAACTTTCAATCAATCAAATAAACAAGGATAGCTAAAATTCAAGAATTATGAATCCTGTATATCAAAAAAATGATTTTTTAAATGAAAAGAAATACTTGTTTTTCAAAAATGAACTTTGTTTGAGTCTTACTTCCCAGTTCTTTTGTGAACAAGTAACTGAGACTAAGACCTCTGACTTGCTATGTTGAAAGCAAAATACATATTCTTTGGAATCATAAGTTATAATTCTGAAATGTATCCAGGAAAGTCTACCTGTGAACCTCCTTGAAATGAAATCTATAATAAAGGAAACTCTTGGCAGGCTCCCGAGTGAGGTATGCTTGCTGTCTGGAGTTTTTTTCCCACCCAGCCAGCAGGGCAGACTTTGAGTTCATTATCACCTCATCAGTGAGCCTGTCAGTTGCCAACCATGAGAGAAGACTGAAGCAGTCACTAATGCCTGGCCTTTTGGCTTCTCCACAGCAAAAGGAAATTCACAACAGATGCATACTTCTTACCCCTATATATCCATTGCCAGTTCTAATTTACTGGCTCAGTTAGGCAAGACCAGGAAGGACTGACAGTAGATAATGACAGTAAAGAGGCATTGTTCTAATACACTGCACTGCCAGGACTCAGGACCAAGAAAGCCAAGGCAAGGAGGCTGAGAACGTGAACCCATGGTGTACTAACAACGAGTCAAGTCTGCCAGGGTGTGGATGCTTGGAGGGTAAAAGCAACACAAGAGACTTCCAGCGTTGGAGATGCTCAGTTTTGGAGTGATTGCCTAGATGGCACCAGCCCTGGGTTGGGTGGGGTGAACCTCAGAATTGAGAACCGAAGGCAGAAGGATCACAAGTTCATGGTCATCCTCACATTGCAAGTGGAAGGGAGTGCAAAGAGAGGGAGGGAGGGAATCCTAGTGAAAGAAGTAAGTATAGGAGATGGACACAACTAGCTATACAGGCTTCAGGCATAGGGACAGGCTTATATTACACATTTAAAATTAAAACAGAAACAAAACAAAACAAAACAAAAGCAATCACTCCTGAGCAATAATCACAATACCGATAAATAGTATTTGTAGCCTTTTTCAAATGGTGTGGCAATATGATCATTTATCTGTTGTGAAATGTAATTTTAGTTTTATATACACTGCAAATGTATAAACATACTTTGAAATTTTCAAATGTTTAAACAACTATTTCAAAATTAACTAAGTTAAACTACACTGACTAGAAGGAAGCTAATATTTGAGGTGAAGTAACTATAAGGTCATACCTTTGGCTGCACGTGTTTCTTCTATAACTAGTCTCATAATTCAGACTCCCAATTAAGTCTTTTGACACTGAAGTGAGAATTACTCATGCTTTAGACACTGCATATATACTGTCTAGAATAATTTGTCAGGAAGCTTAAATATTGGGGCAGATACATGGTAGAGCAATGGCTCAGTCCTTGCAGAAAACCTGGGTTTGATTCCCAGTATCCACCTGGCAACTCACAACCTTCCACAACTGCAATTACAAGAGCTTTAATGCTCTCTTCTGACCACTTTGGGCACATACATACAGGCATGCAAAAACACACATATAAAACAAAATTAAATCCTTTTAAAAAATATGTAAGTTTACTATTTGGGATAGGGAGGCAGTTCACTAGATAGTGCTTGGCACAAAATGGGCAGACCTGATTTTGGATAACCTACATAGAAGCTGGGTCGGTATGTCAATCCACCTGTAATTATAGAATTTAGTAGGCAGGATAGAGATCTAGCTTGCTAGCTACAATAAGCTGAGTAGCCAGTTCTTGCTTTAGTTCGAGACCCTGTTTCAGAAAATAAAGTGAAGAGATTAAAGAAGATACCCAATGGCAACCTCAGGCCTCCACATGACCCCCAACCCCATTCTTGAACTAACATACAACACCCCCCCAAATATCATGTATACAAGCAAAAAAAAGTTAATATTCACTTCATTCACTCCAAAACTGTTATGTGCTGCATACCAATAGTTTGGTTAAAGCTGACTCTTATCTATCTATCTATCTATCTATCTATCTATCTATCTATCTATCTATCTATTTATTGGTTTTTCGAGACAGGGTTTCTCTGTATAGCCCTGGCTATCCTGGAACTCACTCTGTAGACCAGGCTGGCCTCGAACTTAGAAATCCGCCTGCCTCTGCCTCCCGAGGGCTGGGATTACTCAAAGGCCATGTTCCACAATGGCCTAGTGGAATGGATCAACGGGTAAAAGTGATAATCTGAGTCTGATTCCCAGAACTCATGTAAAGGAGGAAGGAGGTGACTGAAGTTAAGTTGTCTTCTACCCTCCACCCCACAGACACACACAGACAGACAGACACACAGACAGACACACACACACACACACACACAATTTACTAGCTAGTAAACATCTTAGTTTGTGGGGGGAAAAAAAACTATGACAGCCACACACTGATGAAATCAGAGGGTGACATATTTGTCAGAACATGTTAAAGTGAGGCTTGTAAGACCTACGATGACTTCATACAAATAAAATTTCCCTCTTATGTGATAAGCAGCTTGGCAATAGAACAGACGTAAAGGAAGTAGGGTTTCAACAACTCTATTTAAGAATTTTCATTGTTTTTTGTTTGTTTATTTGTTTTTGAAACAGGTTTTGAAATATGTAGCCCAGCCTACCCTCAAACAATCTATATTCTGAGGATGACCTTGAACTTTTTCACTTTTTCTGTGATCCTGGCCCTCTTGTTCCCACCTTCGTTCCAGTGCTGGGATTCTAGGCATGAGTCAAACCCAGGGATTCCTCCAGACAAACATTCTACCATGGAGTCACATCCTCATTCCCAGAATTGTTTTTTCTTTTTTTCAGTTATCATTAGGAAATACAGATTTTCATTACTCTCCAATAAGTCTATGAAAAAAATCAAGCAAAAAAAAATGTTAAGAGATAACTGAATCAACTCAGTACACAAAGAATAGACTGCCCTAAAATGAACAAAGGAAGGTTAACAAGACAAAGACACTCCCAAGGCAAGGTACAGGAGACTCTGGTAATGATAGGAAGCACATCACTGCCAAGATGGCCCAGACTAGCTGAGGGAGACCACAGACAAAAACAAACCAGCCCCAAACCAACTGCTTACCACTGCAACTAGAGTGCTATACTGGAACTCCACACTCAAGTCCCCGAATGGGCTTACTTTAGTGTAATTAATCCCAATTCTTAGTAATTTTTCTAAGAACTAGATCTTACCACAACAGAACAAAGATGAAACAATAGTTTCTGCTTATTTTTGAACAACTGAAATGAAGTGAGTAGGGTGTTCTGTATACTGTGGAGGAGCCCAGTGTAATTGAATGTTGTGGTTCTAATCCAAGTTCTCTTATTAACTTTCCTGTAAATTCTGCAATATAAGTCACTCTGAATGCTGGCTTCCTTAAATGTAGCTGAGAGAATGGAAAGCAGGGACAGCAGCATGACTGAGCGCCCACCACGCCCCCACTTACTCTCACGCCTTGATGCTTTCCTTGTACTTAGAACTCCACCAGGAATTAGGAGTTAATATCTTATGCATTTTTTAAGTGATGAAGGTTGATATAAAAAGACTCACTTGCTATATCTAGATCACTCCTCATTGCTGAGACAGGATTTTGTTGTGTAGCCCAGACTGGCTCCAAACTCACAATACTTCTCATATCACTACCTAAATGCTAGGATTACAGGGGTGTGATAAAGAAGCTAGTTCTACATTCTTTCAAGATATAAATAGAGAAAGTAAAAATCTTTCAAAGTGCACATGAATGTCTTCATGGTCTGCTTTCAACTTTCCTCCTAAGCACATTGATCCATTCATAGAAAAGAAAGTTTCCTCAGCCACTAACTATTGTCTGCTTTTACCATGTCCTCTCCAAGGTTAAAGTGTTGTTTGTTTCTACTGGCAAAAACAAAACAAAACAAAACAAAACAAATAAAAACCCTTTACAACTTTAAAAGCAACTCAACTGCCATCTCTGACCTACCCTCAGCCACTCTTTTTGAGTTGTGCAAGGTATCTTGCACACTCGATTTTACCTTGTGTTAGTTTGACTTTTCAAGGTTTTAAACATCATCTAGCAAATAATTATTTTAATGTGTCACTAAACCAAAGGACAATACTTTCATTATTATTAGGAAATATTGCTTCTTCATTGATACTGCAGTGGTTCCATTTCCAGCAAGATGTTTCAAGCCACAAGAGATAAGGAACAAACAAACTAACAAACCAACACCCCACCTCATCTAGGGCCTGCAGGATGGTGGTGGGTAAGCAAGGATGCTTGTTCTCAGCCTCATGACCTCCTCCTGGGTTTGATCCTCAGAAGCCACATGATGGAAGGAGAGAAGAGACTCTAAATTGTCCTTTGCTCCCCTCCACAGTAAATACATGTAATACATTAAAATAAAAGCCCTCTCCCTTAGATTACAGATGTCATTGCTGTAAGAGTGGTGGGAGGTGATAACAGAGGCGACAGCACCAGGAGTTGGATGAGCAGGCTGGTAGCGGCTTGTCTGTACTGATGAACAGCTGAGACTCAGCCCAGCAGGAGGTGGGGTTACTGAACCGACTTGCCAATAATTACCGTGTGGAAGGAAGTATAGTGTCAGAAGAGCAGGAATTAAAAAGCATAACGAATCTGTAAGGTAGGAATCAGGAGTCAATATAAACAGCTGAAGTGAGGGACCACGACGGTTCCTAAGAGCCTTCACAAGCCAGGGCTAGTTCTAAGACCAGATGTTCGTAGAGTAGAAAACTCATTCTGTTGCTTTTGTTTAAAAAAAAAGAAAAGAAAAGAAAAGAAAATTAGACCCAAGATTGTGTTACCTTGCTGCATTTTGGAGATCAGCCACTGTTGTTGCTGGGGTCTAGGCAGGCGCCTGAGTCCAAAGCTCCCCCTTCAACAGTCTCTATAGTCCCAGGACAACTGCACGGTGAGTGATGGACCGGAGCTCAGAAAGCTCAGAGAACAGGACCAGTCCCTCAAGAGTGGGAAGTCTCACTTTAGCACACATTAGCTATACATCTACCATAGAACAGCTGAGCTGTACTACAAGGTCAGAAGGTAGGTGAGGAACAATTGTAAACAACCAAAACAACAAAAACGGTAGTGGAGTAAAAGAGGACTTTTGAAAGGATTAAAGGGAAGAATCCAAGACAAAGCAGATATAAGAGGTTCCTTATAAGGTACCCATGACAAACCAAAGTTAGCTTCTACCACAGTTCATCCAGGAGCATCAGTGAATTTATTTAGTTGACTTGCATAGTATGGGTGAAGGGCTATGGCCAGGAGCATGTGTGGCTCTAAAGCAGATGCGCTGAAGGTCTGTACCCAGCATGTCTGATGGCTTCCCTGTGGCTGCAAAGATCAAACACCCTTCTGTTAGTCTTCCACAATCAATATATGCTAGCATCTTGCAGACTCAGGGGCCATGTTCAATCAGGGCAGAAAAATATCAAATGTCTGGGAGGAGCTACTGCTGGAATCTCAGGTGAAGAGCTGATGGTCCTTCCCATCCAGCCTTTGCTTTTCTGATTGAATATCCCCCATCAACAAGCCCAGCTGTGATGAGCTTCTGCAAACAGGCCCAGCTAATCCGATGAAGACGATGGCTGTCTTTCTTGATGGATAGTGCTATATAGTATTACTTCAAGGATACAATGCCCTCAGAACATGTGTCCCATCTCCAAGAGTAAACTTAGAAAGTGAGTCCTGAAAGTATCAAAATCTATAGAGTGCTTGAGTGATTGATTCTAAAATGAAACTGCCTGCTGTACATGCTCTGAGCAGATAGAGTAAGCCCCTGCCTCTTTTTTTAAAAAAATAGGATATGCTAGTAACTTTTAGTCCTTCATTTAACTTTATTAGCACAAAAAGAGAGACATGCTTCACATTGTGTAATTGTACAACCAATTGCATAAACTTACAGAAGTGGTTAAGTATCACTTATAAAGCTTTCTAAACCAACTGGATGCCTTACCACTAAAACTATATGTAAAAGACCTTTTAGCTTGAAATGACTTTAGATATACCATCCATCACAAAGAGAATAACCTTGAGAAGTCTCAAGATCTCAGAGGAGAAGTTGTTTGGTCTTTACTTAGAAGTGAAGCACATTCAGACCAGACGCTGCACTTGCAGTGCTGACAATTGACTGGGTCACTGATTATAGACACTTCAATGTCATTGGGGGCCACAGTCCATGGCAAAACAGAAGACAGTCATTACTTTTGTAGTAGACTCCTGTACCCCACATAATAGCTAAGATCACAGCATGAAAACATTTAAGCTTGGATAAATTAAATCTCTACCTGTAGTGAATGAAGGCCAACTGTTCTTTGTAATAAGTGATAGAGAAAATAAGAAATATGGCTTGATAATACCTTAAGAAGGCCATCAAGTAGAGTCACTGTTCTCTATTCATGATAGCTATAAAGTCTGTGAACACTGAATTAGCAAATACTGAGTCAATCATGAGAAGAATGAAAGAACTAGGTTCACAGAAGTATCTGGCCATAGCACTTTGACAACCAAATCTCGTTCCATGTATGTTTCTACCTAAAGGAATCTTATTTTATATAACAATAAATACACATACAACAAATTAAACTCATAGCTAAAAGCTCTGTATGTATCTAATACACTTGTGAAGCTTATCTAATACAAGTATTTTTTCTGTAAGGAATAGCTTAGTATTTTGGGACTTAGGACCCTGTATACCCTACAAGCCCTATGCTTAAAGTTTTGCAAGATCCCCAGGTTTTTTTTGTTTGTTTGTTTGTTTTTGCAAAACTGTGGGAAATATGGTGCTAAAGACCATGTGAAGTCAGCTGTCTACAGGACAACACCTAAACCAGAAAGACGAAGTGTTACCTTTTCTGGCTCTAAATTAAAATATGACTCAAATTGTTTGCTACTCTGTCCAGATGTGAATAACTGAAAAATGCCACAGTGTTGGTTTGGGGGTAGCAAATGTGCTTTAGCAGTGAGTAAACTCACAAATTGAGCTTTTACTAATAAGAGGATCAACTGTACTTGTTTCTAAAATGTATTCAGTGAAAGCAAACATTTGTCTTCTAACCCATAATCAGTATTACTTTCTTTAGCATGGTCATGGTATGACACAGGCCACTCTCTGACAGTGTTCCTGTTTTGGACAAGAAGCAATGCAGTTGCATATGAACCCAAAGTGAGTCTATCACCATGTGGACATACCCAACTGTGCATTAGGAACAATATTGTAAATACTTAAATAGAACATGTAAAATAAATCCTGGATTTAGTTATCTAAACTAAATTTAGAAATTGAAACAAGAAATTACAATTCCTAATTCTTTATTCCAAGAGGTTATATTTTATGAAGTCTCTTTTTGCCATCTCTAAAATAAGCTCTAAGAAGAACCCAAAACTAAAAAGGTTAGGAAACATGAAGTCCTAATTGCAGTTATCATTAGTTTACAACTGTAAATGCTTAATTTTATACTTAAGTATCTATCACTGGTTTTATATAGTCAACTTTTTGAAAGTTAAAAATAAAAGTTTACTTAATAGTCATTCTGAAGGAGCAGAAAATTTGGCTAAAGAGACATGGAAACATTATTGCTTAATATATTCCAACAGTTTACTAACTAGTACTTAGAGATTGAGTTTCCATTACAAAGAACCGTAGTGAACACAACTGAAGAAAAGATCTAGAGAAACATAAAGAAAATTACCATTTTAAGAAAGGCAATGGTACTGTCTAAATTGTTGTGTCTACCTTCCTCTTCTCTCCTACTCTTTCAATGCACTAGACATCAAAATGACAAACATAAAAAGTGTATGCCTTCAATAAGCCCAAAATATGAGAGAGGTAACTAAAAGACAAGGTTTTATTTGTAACATCTCCTTGCTAGTGAGGCCGCACAGTGGGTAGAGGTCTCTTGCTGTCCTATGATGTAAGCCTGACTACCTGAGTTTGAGCTCAGGAACCTAAGCAAAGGTGGAATGTGAGAACCGATACCATCTCCAACCAGCCAACACCTCAGATTTCTACTTATGGTTGAGTGGGTAAACTGTGGTATAGTCACAGGATGGAATACAACATAGCAAGTATAAATGAGCTACTGTTACACATACATGGAATGAAGCATGGGTGCATACAGAAGACACACTACAGAAGGGGTGTGAGAGGGCTGTGAGGTAAGTGGATAGGGACAGTAAAGATTTTAAGTGGAAGATAAAGCACATGGGAATTCTAGAGCAATCATGCTACCAGGCAGTCAGCAAGAAGTAGGACCATCAGACAGGAAGATCACTTAGGGGCAGTTAAGTATCCCCCTGCTTGCGATTACCTAGAAAGCACAGCTATGGATCTGACAAGAAAAAAGACAAGAGAAGAAATCAAGCAGACATGGACTGGACACGGTACCAGAATTCTTGAGAACAGAGGAAGGGCTTAAAGATAAGCTCTAGTGTTATTTTAGAAGAAGTGGGGACATTTTATTTCAGGTAGTAATTTTAATATTACTATAAAAACCTCATTTGGGGTGTTTTATGGATAGTTTTATATTATATAGGTAGTATGGAATGTAAGTCTGGTATATAATTATATACCATTTAATTATGCTTGCTGTATATTGCATGCAGAAACTAAAATGTCTATAGGTAAACCAACTAGACAACAAGATGATACAGAAAATGCCTCAAAATCGCTGGAGTTGGTAGGAGCTCCAGGGTAGATTGGTTATTACAGAAACTTCTGGGATTAAACTTTCTAGCCCTTTCTAATCTGACATCCTTGATAAAAAAAATCTAAATAAAATCTTTGAGATTCAAATTACTTGGAAGGAAAAACTCAGTTAGTGAATCTGGAAGGAAGACAATGGTCTCTTGAAGCTCTTCCACTGAGGTTCATAAAATAAGTTTAAAGTTGCTATACTTGTGTGAGTGTGTCTCCATTATCATTACTGCCAAATGTATTCTTTAGGAGTCACTCAGACGCTCTCAGAGGCTAACAATTCTGGCTTACTAGAATATACTGCATGCTACACATGCCCGTGTCTTGAGGCCGTTCAAGAGTATGCTCATCCTGACAATGTGTGAACTCGGTCAGAGAACAACTGCATGAGTCACAGCTTCCAAACAGCTATTTTGCACCTTGAAACTTTATACCAGCTCACTTCTATATTCATTTCGACATGGATCAGTTCCCAAGCTGTGTTTACTTTTCCACTGTCTGCAAATATTTTTATGACTTCTTTTGAAGTGACTGTCACAAAACCAAGTCAGGGTCATGGCCTCTTTCCTAGTAAAACAAAGACTTCTGCCTCCACATCCAATTTGAAAAGAGGAACAGACAATGTGTACTCTATGTTAAATGCTATCTGTATAAAGATAAGCTCTAAGGCAGTGGTTCTCAACTTGTGCTTTGCCAGCCCTGGGAGATTCAACAGATTGCTTCACAGGGGTCACCTGAGACCATAGGAAAAAGTACAGATATTTACAATTCATAACAAAATTACAGTTATGAAGTAGCAACAAAAAATAATTTTATAGTTGGGGGTCACCACAACATGAAGAACTGTATTAAAAAGTCGCAGTAGGAAGGGTGAGAAGTACTGGCCTAAGTTATTTCATAATTGGCAGAATGGATGAAATGAGCTTAATTATTCATTATGAGTAGGCCTGTAAATTCTGTACTTTTAATTTCTCACAAACTTATGAGACAGGCATTTACTACTTTATATACATGAAATGAGAGCACAATAATGTCAGTGTCACACACTGTATAATTAATCCAATTCTAAGTTGAAAACTCATACTTTTACTGCTATATTAAAGCCACATAATATAAAAATATTATACAGGTAATACATTCACTCCCCACCTCTGTCCATGCAGATTAAATTTTAACACAGCTACTCATGTGATTTACCAGTCAGACTATAAAACCAGGTCTCATTCATATGGTTTTTCAAAAAGTATAAAGAATATATAAACATAGTCAAAGCATGACAGTGCATGCTTATGATACTAGTGTAGAGGGAACTCAGACAGCAGGGTTGAGATTCAAGAGCACTTTAGACTATACACTGAGATTCTGTCTCAAAATATTGTGCATTATAGTTAAAAGACAAACAAAACAAAACAAAACAACCCAAAAACCT
Organism: Mus minutoides; assembly: GCA_902729485.2. NCBI lineage: Eukaryota > Metazoa > Chordata > Mammalia > Rodentia > Muridae > Mus > Mus minutoides. The sequence continues at coordinate 364,334 of LR750168.1, forward strand.
TCACTCATGCTTGTTCTTAATGCCCCAGACTAACTAATGGTCATTATATGCCCGGCTTCAAATTTCCTTCTTTTAAAACAAACAGTAGTATAACATTCACATGCTGTTATTTTCATTTAATGGTATCAACTAGAAGCCTTATGTGGTGATATATACCTGAAAGCAGATATCAAACAAAAACAAGTATCAACTTGGATTATAAGTGTATAAGTCCTCTGATATTATGGTTCTACTTTGTGAATTTTATTCTGCAGGTGTACACATATGAAACTTAATATTATTGGCTTAATATTATTTTCATGCTGATGAAAATCTGCATTCATATAAATTTATATTAAATAACACATATAATAGAGGAATTTTTAAAGTAATTTAATTATCTACCAATGGAAGAAGAGTTAAATGTATTATGGAATACCATTCCCAAAGATAGGAGAGTTAGCTGTGATATAGAAGGATAATACAAATGTAAAACTAAGTCAGCAGAAATTTAGTAGGTAGATATGGATATTGTTTAGTACATACAAGAATATAAAATACTATAATACTATGTGGGGAGAGACTAATATTGGCAGCAATTCAGTAAGAGGTATCAAAATTATGTATGTCTGACAGTGGTGGTGCACGCCTTTAACCCCAGCACTTGGGAGGCAGAGGCAGGGGGATCTCTGAGTTCGAAGCCAGTCTGGTCTACAGAGTGAGTTCTAAGACAGCCATGGCTATTCAGAGAAACCTGTCTCAAAACAAACAAACAAACAAACAAACAAACAATGTATATGTTCTTATTAGCAAACTCTATTAAAGAATATATACTAGAGAAATATACTTACATATGTTAAAAAAAAAGCAATAATGACATTCTCTGAACTGTAATACACCAAAACAAAAGGTTGTCAATAAGCAGAGCGTAAATGTTCAAGTTGACAAACTACAAAATTTGGATTAAAAATATGTACCAAAAAAGTAAAACTGTAAGGGGATTGTGTAGGGTAAGGTGCTTTGAAAGAGTTGTTGCCCATAGTCTGGGACATTTGAGTACTTGGTCTCCAGTTGGTAGAGCTGTTGTGAGGTTTAAGAGGTACAGTTCTAGTGGAGGAAGCATGTCACTGGAAGTTGGGCATTAAGAGTCTAAAGACTGCAGCCATTTCAAGTTAGACCTCTGTTCCATGTTTCCAATTCCAGATGTGAGGACTCTTGCAGCCAGGGTCTTGCTCTGCCATCAATGACTCAATCCTCCAGAACTGGAAGTCCAAATAACCGTTCTTCTGTGAGTTGTCTTGGTCATGATGTTTTATCACACCAATAACTATATATATATAACTAATATATAGGGGAAGGGAAGGAGGGGGATTAAGAAAAGGTGTTGTGGGAAAGTAGGATGACATAGGACAAACATACCATATTACATCTGGAGTCTAATTTTTTTTTTCTTGTCACTGTTTGGATCTGGGTTTCATTATGTGGCCCTGGCTGGCCTGGAAGGGCCTTTATAGAACAGGCTGACCTGAGACTCATAGGGATCCACGTGGCTCTTGAGGCACCAGGAATCCATGTAAAATCTACATTTTTATCTATATGCTTATATATGACATGAAAGCAGAAGGGAGCCACATGAAGAGAGGAAGAGACAAGTTAGAAGGGGGACAAGAGAGGTTGTTAATGGTGTGTATGTGTGTGTGTAATGTGTGCATGTGCAGAGCACAATGATTCATACATATGGAAATGTCACTATGAGATCTATTATTTTGTATGCTAAGTAAAAATTTAAAACCCAATTATTCCTCATAACAAATTGGAAAACTATGTATATAATTTTATTTATATAAAACTAAATATAAAATGTATAAAGAAATATAAAAATCCTGTTATATACATAAATGTTTTATATGATTTCCCACTTGTAACACGTTATTCACTACTTTAGGAATGAATCTAGTATATATGAATAGATTGAATTCAAACATGCAAGGCACATCTTTGTGATGGTACAAAGTACAGAAACTATTCTCAAAATGTTGAGGCCTTATTTTCCATAAAAACTGAACCCATGATTTTATTTATTTTTGATAACTCAAATGGAAAGACAAAGTCCAAAATAATAATATACCATTATATATATATAATATACCATTATAGTAAGTCTTACTATAAAATAATATACCATTATAGTAAGTCTTACTATAAAATAATATACCATTATAGTAAAGTCTTACTATAAAATAATATACATATATATATATATATATATATACCATTATAGTAAGTCTTACTATAAAATAATATACCATTATAGTAAAGTCTTACTATAAAATAATATACCATTATATATATATATATATATATATATATATATATATATATATATATATAATACCATTATAGTAAGTCTTACTATAAAATAATATACCATTATAGTAAAGTCTTACTATAAAATAATATACCATTATAGTAAAGTCTTACTATAAAATAATATACCATTATAGTAAAGTCTTACTATAAAATAATATACCATTATAGTAAAGTCTGAATACATGTTCTACACAGGACATAACAGCATTCTGTAAAAAGGGGTCAGTACATAAATAGCAAAAAACAACATAAAAACAAATTTCTATTTATTTATTTCTCTAATTAAGTTTTACTTCCTTTATTTTTGAGACAGGGTCTCATGCAGCTCAGGGGCCGAGCCTGTAGTCCTGAACTCCCTGATCCCCCTGCCTCTGGGATTGAAAGTATGACCCCACCTATCTTGTTGTTGTTGCTGTTGTTTTTATGTGGTGCTAAAGTTCAAACCCAGGCCTTCATGCATGCTAAGCACAAGCGCTCTACCGCTGAGCCACATCTTTCAAGTTCTACAATATTTAAACTCAAACTTCCCATGCTTCAAATCGGTTACCAGATGACAGGCAGGGTAAGTTGTCTAAAACTTTTCTGTTTAGGGGCAGAGGCAATGGCACAGTGTTAGGCCAGACCTGGTAGTCTGTTTTTAACCCCAGAACCAACATGGTGGAAGAAAAGAGCTGACTTCTGCAAGATGTCCTCTGACATCCATATGTATATGTAGCATAGTAGACAGCCAACACACAGGAGCAGATACTCTCATTAAAGTACATGTAAAACTATATCCATATATAGCAATGGAATAAAAACAAAACAAAACAACTAGAGTCTTTTGCTTGTGTGTTTTGTTCTGGGGTAGAAAGTAGGGGAAAAAACCCCCCAAATTATGGAGCCCAGGCTGTCCTCCAATTTGTGACTTGGCCTCCTGAGTGCTGGGATTATATACCTGGCTCAAAAGTGCCAGTTATGATCATAGAGCCACTGGACAGTATTGTTGTTGGCTTTTAAATATAGAGGCAATGGAATTGACATTAATACTATTAATAAAAAAGGAAAATGAAAAAGAATCACTATTTTGTAAAATAGTATCACAAACAGGGCAAGTATTGCAAAGCACTGTTACTTTGGAAGTCAAGAACAAGGGCTCAAAGGGGGGGTCCTTTGCCACCACCCCTCCTTTGTTAAGGAAGGAGTTTTCTGGAAAAATCTTTTCTATAACCTCGCCTTCTACATAACAAAGCTGCGAATCACACAGTAAATTCTTGGCATTAACTTGGTGAGAGGGGGTGTTCATAGAACTGCCGCTACCCCCAACACTGAACTGCTCAGCAAATGGCTTGCTGAACCATAAACTAACCTCTGTGGAGGGCCCCATGGAGACACCCACACACTCTGCTGCTCAGTGCCAGGGCCCCCCAATACTCTGAGGGCTTATTCGCAACTCCAAATGCTCTGCCAGTTTCTCTTGGCTCTAGAGACAGCTTCACCTGCAGGGTTTCATTTTTCTGCTTGACACCTCAGTGTTGATTTTCCTATACAGGACAAAAGAGCTCTCTCCAATGAGCCTCACACAATTACACAATCGCTCCATTGTAACTCAGGAGACGATTAATGATTGGGTTTTATTTGATTGTAGTTTTGATTAATCCTGACTGTTTAATTTGTGACCTTTGCTGGAATCCCAAGGGCTGGGAATCAGAGCATGCACACTGTACCACTGTACTTGGAGCAGTCTGAGCTTGCCAATTTATTTCATGCCTCATTAGCCACAAAAGCTATGAAATTTTAGTCCAAAAAACAGCTCTTTTTTTTTTTTTTCAGAGTTTGGGTACAGAATCTTGTAGGAGTTTTCATTTGTATTTAGACATGGTAAGCTAATAATTAGTCCGTGTTGGTTATGCTCCAAAAACTCTAATTCCAACTGGCAGGTATCTTAGTGAAACTCTAAATCCAAGCAAGACACATCACCATACAGCTACCCTAGTTTCCCAGGGCACAGAGTCAGTTGGCAAAAGTGAGTGTGTGGGGGTAGATCTAGGGTTGGTTTTTCTTTTCACACATTACAACATTCTATGACATATTTCTTTGAAATAATAACCAAATCTGTATCAATAAACTCAATCTATCACATCACAGAAAGGGTGCCATTTTTAATTATTTACTACCTGACAATCAGGTCTCTGACATTTCCCTGAATAATTCATAATATCCATACGATTTATTAAAAAAAAACTTTGATTATGAGTGTATGCAGAATTAACAAACTATGAAAGAGTAAGATACTCTTTTACTTGATATGTAAACTGACCAGCTGACTAATAACCTCATTACCAAGCCAAAGTACACATGAATGTGCACTGCTTTGGATATGAAATTTCGATATGCTGCCCAGGCTGACATTAAGCTCCTGGGGTCAAGCCATTCTCCTGCCTCAGCCTTCAAGTAGCTGTACACTTTAAAATATAATCTGGGAGAATGGAGGGGACATAGTAAGTTAGGTGTGCACATAGGTTTGTGATGGCTGTTCTATTTCCTTGTACATAGAGCAGCGATCAATATAGAACTATAAATGGAGTTCTCTGGATATATACCCAGGTGTGGAAGAGCTGGGTCATAAGGTAGTTCTATTTTCAACTTATTGAAGAATCTCCAAACTGACTTCAATACTGTATTAATTTGTACTATACTAGCAGTGAATAGGGCTTCTTTCACATTCTCTCCAATATGTCTTATAAGATTTCTTGATGATGGACTTGTTTATGATGATAGTTTTGTCTTTCCTCATAACTAGGGAATTTGAGCACTTTTGAATAGGTATTAGCTATTTGTAATTTTTCTTTTAAAAATTGCTCATTTCATTAGCCCACTCATTGGCTGACAGCTTTGTCTCCTTAGTGTTTAACTGAAAGTGAACTTCTAATAGACTCATGTGAAAGAATGGAGCAGCTCATCAATCTAGTGATGACTCAGCCTAAAGTAAAGTGAATAAAAGAAACCTCAGAATCAAGAAAAGGATCAAGCAGAGACAACCTAAGAAATATTTATAAGTCAAAAATACTGTTCTACTTCCTTGATAAAAAAATGGATCATGAAGATCAAAGTCAGGAGGTCGGAGGAGAGCACTCCCTTTTCCTTCTCTTTACTATTTTTGTCAGCCACTTAAGATCAAATTCAAGGTGCAAGAAGGGCAGTGGGCAGCACCAGCAGATGTCAAAATCTCCATTTCTGGCTATTGATGAGGAATGTAAACAGCAGAAAGGCCCCACCTAGGAGCAGACATTCTGCCCCCCCCAACCCTATCTAAAATGCAAAAGATGCTGTGGAGGAAGAAAGCAAGTAGTTTCCAAATAGTGAGTCTTGGATAACATAAATATTTTAGTGCTACATGGTAGAAATTCAATAATCTGCAGCCAAAGGAAAAGCTTTTCTATTACTCAAATCTAATCAAATTTCATGCCATTCATAAGTAAAAACATTTTTTCCTGTATAAACTTATCTCCACAGGAAGAGAGAAAAGCATAACTGGTCAAGTGAAATAGCCAGAGGAATATCAGTAACCTTATGAAATAATTATTCATTTTTGGACAGACAGTGGATAGTGTTTACAAATTGAATGTCACAGACAGCTACCATTTCCAAGAAATTCTGACCTAAAGAGGACTTAGTTAGCGGAGTCTGATTTGTCTAGAATGTTAGAAAAATCATTACAACTTTATTTCCTTAGAAATCAGCCCTTTTAATAGATACAGTACCACTTATGGCTTACTATTGCTTTTCTCTAACTCCCATATATCCCAGCCTTTGATTGTTAAGACTCCAATAATAACAGCAATAATTAACAATCAAGTAATGTTTTAAGCATTTTGTATGTATTATTTCCCTTAAAATCCCCTAATACCAGGTCCTATTTCTGATTTTACAAAATGGACACAGGAAATTGCCAAGAAAAAAAAAGTAGTGGAGCCCACTTTAGAGTCCAGTTGGGCCCAGAGTTCTGGGGCCTGAATTAGTTTCTTTCAGTTAGGTGAGTCCTAAGAGCAATGCTTTAAAATATAATTATCTTCAACTGGAGGGAAGAAGGAAGGGAAGGAAGGAGAGAGGGAGGAAGAGATGGGGAAGGGAGGAAGGAAGTAGAGAAAGGAGAAAGGGGAAGCAAATGGCACTATGAATCCAGAGCATTTGTTACTGTTATATCTTAAAGGCTCATGTGTTGAGGGAATGTACCCAGCTGATGGTGCTGTTAGGAGGCACTGAAGCATTTAGGTGGGGGTTCTGGTGGGGAAGTGAGGCCATTAGAGGTGCGCCCTGAAGGAGGTTCTGAGACCTTGAAGCCTCCTCTCTTTCCATTTTGGCACCTTTCCTCTGCCATGTCTTCTCCACCATATTGTGTCAGGATCCTAGAGGAACTAAGCCAAGGAATCAAGGACAGAGGCTGCTGAAACCTCTGAACCCATGAGCCAAAATAAACCTCTCCTTTAGACTCTCAAGTATTTCACAGCAGTAATTGGAGCTGACCATTGTGCCAGCGTTTTATTATTTATCTATTCATCTGTGTGTGTGTGTGTGTGTGTGTGACATTATATAACAAACAATGGGGTCAGAATTTAAAAAAAAAAAAAAAAGAACAACACAACACTGGAAATCACTGATCACTGGCCTTAATCAATATGCCATTCTGTTTCCATACAAGCAGGAAAAGATCCAAGATCAGACGGATACAAAATTTAATCCTTTCTTCTACACTTTGACGTGCTAATAACTTCTAAATTGTCATGAATATGCACATTAGATAATCTTCATTTCTGTAATGTGAACATGTTTCCAAAAAGTTACTGCAGAATATTTGAAATATTTGGTGAAACATAGTAATAGATCAGATGGTGTACAAATTACCCATTCAATGTAGGATTATGCTACATTCTATCTTTGTCAAGTTTTCAATGGCCGTTGTATCCCATAAACAACCACTAAACCCAGACACTATGGCAGATGCCAACAAGAGCCTGCTGAGAAGAGCCTGATATAGCTGTCTCCTGTGGGGGAGGGGCTCTGCCAGTGCCAGGCAAATACAGAAGTAGATGCTCACAATCATCCACTGGACGGATCACAAGGTCCCTAATGAAGGAGGTAGAGAAAGTACCCAAGAAGCTGAAGGGGTCTGAAGCCCCATAGGAGGAACATCAATATGAACTAACCAGTACCCCCAGAGCTCTTTGGAGCTATACTACCAATCAATGAAAACACATTGTGGAACTTGTGGCACTAGCTGTATATGTAGCAGAGGATGGCCTAGTCGGTCATCAATGAGGAGAGGCCCTAGGTCCTATAAAGGTTCTATGCCTCAGAATAGGGGAATGCCAGGACAAGTGGGAGTGGGTGGGTTGGTGAGCAGGGGGAGGGGGTAGGGCATAGGAGATTTTCAGAGGGGAAACTAGGAAATATAAATAAAGAAAATATCTAATAAAAACATTAAAAAATTCAACAGTTTATATGGCTGAAGATGTGGCATAATTCTTGCCCAGCATTCCTGAGACCCTAGGTTTAATCTCTAGAATCATAGCCCCACACAAAATAAAAGCTCCAGAAATCTTATAAGTAACAAAAACTGAACTGTTTGCAGTTCTGGAAGCGGGAAAGCATAAGATCACAGACTGGCCCACTGGTTCATGGGCGCTGCCTTCTCGCTGATTCTTTCACAAGGCAGAAAAGATACACAGAGTCTTTTTTGTTTGTTTGTTTGTTTTTTAAGGAACAAATCACATGTATGGGCTTTTGTCGGCATTATCCCTTGCAGAAGCCCACTCCTATTACTACAACTATAGGGGTGAAGATTTCAATATAATGATTTAGGGGTACAGACATTTTGATTGTAGAAATAGAATTTTAAATGTTCAGTCCCACAATGAACAAAAATCAATGATGATCAAGAAATGAGTGTTCAATATTATGCTTAGGCTTAAAAACTATACAGCACTCAATAAGCATTTAAGTAGTAATTTTGAAAATTACTACTTAAATGGATTTTCTTTCAGTATATTATTAATATGCATCTCTGTATTTCAAAATGATTACAAAACTGTTAGGGCATATTTAAATATAAGAGTCCAAGTACTGTTAGGAAATGTTTGGTGTTTATTTTGGCCAAGGAATCATGGGAACTTTGCTGACTATGCTAGAATCAAGAGTTTCTGGAAACTTGTGTTCTAATATGAAAACACGGTTTTCCTTTGGAAAACAATATGACATAACTTATCACCTAAAAGTTCAGAAATTCCAAGTATTATTATTGTACTTCTAGACTATAAAGAGCTTGAGATTTAATAAAATTTCCTCACTTTAATGTAACTGGTCGTTACCCTCCCCCCACCCCACACACAGGCTTTTCCATCCTGGGTCTTTCTCTTCTGCAACATTCTAACATCCAAGGGAAATTTGCTTACTAAACAATTACTACAATTCACACCACAATCCTACAGCTAAAGAATAAACACAATCTCGACCTAAAATTTACAATTCTATAGCTACTTGGTATCCCTGTCACAGGCTTGGATTCTGCTTAAAAGCAACACTACTATATTTAATGCACTTAAATGAAGCAGATACATGCACAATGGCCTACACAATAATGACCTTTGAGGGTTGTTTGTTTGTTTTTTGGTTTTTTCAAGACAGGGTTTCTCTGTGTAGCCCTGGCTGTCCTGGAACTCACTCTGTAGACCAGGCTGGCCTTGAACTCAGAAATCTGCCTGCCTCTGCCTCCCAAGTGCTGGGATTAAAGGCATGCACCACCACTGCCCGGCGACCTTTGAGATTTATGTCCTGATGTTCTCTGCCTTGCTTTTAGTGTTGAGGGGAGAACTAAAGTGAACAGAGTTGGCAGGGTTCACTCTACATCACATCTACAATAGGATACAGTGAGATACCATGCGTTTCTCATCATAGATTAATTCCATTCTAGTCAATGAAAAACACAGTATCTTGTAGGTTGAAAAACCTCTTTTTACAACACTGTTTTAAAAGTTAGGATGGAGGAAGAAGATAGCAGTGAGCACAAATCTAACTGGTACAGCAACTTATAAAAATGCTTGCTTCTAATTTTAAAGATTTTTAACGAGCCAGAATCTTCCCCAAACAGTGACTGATTACCATAAAGATGTTCTATTATTAGTTTAAAATAAACATAAAACACAGCCCTGGAACCTCCCTGTGCTTAGAAAGTGACAATGTAGTCATTAGCAGGGTATGGAGATGCACAGAAAACAAAGAGGGATTAGAGCCCCCCCCCCATAACCAGTGTAAATAAACACCTTCCAAATGGACAGTCCTGCAGAACTCAGGCACAGAGAAGTGCATCACATCAAATTCCACACACAGTCGATATATCGCAATACTGAAAAATACATGGAAGTATAGAGACTAGCATTCTGCACAGCACCAAAAAGAGACAAAGTTTAGAAAAAGAAAATACATCTTAACTCAAGAGTAAAATCACAAACAAGTTATTTTAAAAAGTACTTTTTAAATTTAATCATTCCTTTATTTATTAGTTAAAAAAAAAAAAACCAAAAACCAAAAACCAAACAAACAAACAAACAAAAAACCATGGCCTGACAGTTATTGTCAAGAAAAAAGTACTGAATTTTATCTTTCTTTTCAAAATAATCTAGAGAAGCTGACAAAACCTGAGGTCTGCAAAAGTAGCCATCTTCTCACGACAGAGAGAACACTCTGAGCATGGGCAGGCCAGAAGGGTCTCCAGGACTTCCCAGTGTGGTGCCTGCTAGGAAGGGGCGTCTGCTTCCGTTATCTTAGTGCAAGATCACCAACTACAATCATGTAGAGATGTTCTATTGCATGTGTGAGATTTGCACACTACCTTACAATTATGTAATTACCTGGATACATTCTAACCATGATAATAACCATGAAATGAACAATTAACATATTTTAAGTTGCCATAGGTTTGATGTAGCATGTATATCTATCTGTCCTTGTCAACAAATCTTCTGACTAGGTCAACTCCACATTACATTATTTTATTACAGTAAGGCTTCTTTATGATAACAGTTCAGTTTATCTCATGGTATCAGAATTGAAAAATTAAAGCATTTAAGCACAGTGATCTTGTCAATAAGCTAACCAATTAAAACAAGTAGACCTAGAAATAAAAAGGCACAACTTCCTGTATACTATGACATATGAAATGCAAATACACAACCTTGTCTGACTGTTCTCACTCCCAGGAAATGAGAAGCTGCAAGTGGACTGCTTCTTCAGGCTGCCAGTTCTACTTCAATATTAATGTGTTAAGCAATTACCACATGGAATGGTCCCGTTAATGCCACCTGGTCTACTTCCCAGCAGTGAGCTCCACTCCCAGGCTTGCCATGGCTCATTTAAAAAGCACAGTATGCTCCCTCTATGCGCCTGCTTCTAGAGCTTATGGAGTTTAAGATATAATGAGATACAAAGGTGTTTATCATGAGGTGTACTAGAACCCTGAGCCAAAGCAACGGGAGCTGGACATTATGAGCAGGCTGGGAACACTAAGAGATTTTTTCTTTAAAGAATACTGAATAAATAAACTATTCCACAAGACACATAAAGTTTAAGTAAAGGGAAAAGTTTTAAGCAACAGTAAGCCTTGCCGAAATCTAGAGCACAAAATAACACTTCAGAAATATAATGAGAATGTAAAGTCCATCTTTCATCGTTGTCTTTCTGCTGCTTTTCCACATAAAACTAAGGTTCACAGGGGCTGCGATTTATCCATCCCATATGCCATGGCAAAATTTTTACGACAGATACTCTCTCTATAATTCAGGAACCAAACTCACTCACGAATGTTTAATTCTTCAAAACAGAAAACTAAATGTGTAAAATAATAGGCACAAAAAATTTACAGGGGAAATGGAGTGGGAAAAAAATACAAAGAAAATAAATTTATTTTAGCTTGGAACATTTCTGAAAGACACTGTGAATTCAGGTGACACAGAAAGCCTTCCCATGTGTTCTGAAAGGTAAGAACACAGTACTACACAAAATAGAAACACCATCAGGTAATGAATGATGAATCTAACTCTGCTGAATAGTAAAGAAAGTCACAAATGTTGGTTTTATTTGTAAAAACAGAATGTTAGAAAAATGTGAGCACTCTAAAGCTGGTCCTGGGGTCCACACAGATGATGGGTGGAAAATCATGGGAAATTCAAATACACAAAAGAGATATACAGTCTCATGTACAGAAACTACTATGGAAAACCCAGAATAGATAGATATTCTATCCTAATCACAGAGAAAGCAGGAAGATGCCCTGAAATAAACAGGAAGTAGTGCCACAGAAACATTTCCCTCACAATTGGGAAATGACCATCTACTGAAAGAAAAAGTAAGATTCAACAGCAACAAAAGCACCTCAAAGGAATGGGGGTATGTAAGTATGTGTATGTATGTATGTATGTATGTATGTATGTATGTATGTATATGTATGTGTGTGTGTAAAGTCTTGTGTCATATTAGGACCAAATGGGTTATTTAGGAATAAACCTAACACATATATAAGAGTGATACTGAGAAAAATGCACAAGATGCCAAGTAAAGTCACTCTGTGTGGTTAATACTACCAATGTGACAAGAACTAGACTCCCCTAGGAGATGAATTCCTGGGTGGAACCATGACATTCTAGATTGTGTTAACTGGTGTGTGAGGGCCAAATGTGGGAGGCACAAAAAGGAGAAAATGAGCGCAACACCAGCAGCCTTCCCTTCCTGCTTCCTGATGTGACCAGCTGCTTATGCCCCTGCCACCAGGGCGTGCCTGAACCGTCCCTTCACTGTGAGCAATGAGGAAAGTACACAATATAGTCACAAAGGAGAGCTTACCAAACAGACGCAGTCGATGATAGGACTCCATGCTATAAAAGACCACATTTTCCCTAAATTAGTCTGTAAAATCAATGCAAATTCCTATTAAAATTTCCTAAGGACTCCTTCAAAGAACTATTCAGTATCATGAAAGAGTATAAAGATTCCAGATGGCTCTGGCAAGGAACACTGAAGAGAGATTTGCTCTACTATACAAGGGAACTTACAAGAGTAAATACAGCAGCAACAAACTATCACAATGGCTAACAGGTGAATGAGAAACTATACCCAGTCTACTTGGGCACACAGGAGACCTAATACTTTAGGGTTGTAATGTGACTGGCTTTCCATAAGGAAAACTAAACTAAGGAATTTTCCGTATGCCAAATATCTCCAGTATATATTTTATAAACTATGAATATCAACTGTAAGATATGAGTAATTTTGTTAAAATACATAAACCCAATACAAACAAACATATATATGCAACTTTATTAAAACAGTATTGCCTCCTCCAGGATGATTTCCTGAAAGCTATTCTTCACTCATGGTGGCTATATAGTCTGCATTCAGCTACAAAACCGGGTGCTTAGCTGTGTAGCAGGGCTACTCTTCATAAGACAGTGTACCCATAAGTGTGTAAACGCTTTAAGTGCAGGGAAGATAGCATCTGAATTCATTTACCCATTTTTTTCTTACTTATAACCCTTATCAGAATTTTGGGGGCATGCAGTGAATCCAGAACTAGTGGGCTGGAGATGGAGAGACAGCTCAGCAGTCAAGAGCACTTGCTGTTTTTGCACAAGACCTGAGTTTGGTTCCCAGAACCAACCTGTTAGCTTACTCTAGTTCTAGGGAGATCTGATCCCCTCTTCTGGCCTCTCAGGGTACTGCACACATGTGATGTGCACAACATAAATGAAGGCAAACACATACAGAACATAAAGTATTTTTAAAGGTAGGTAATAAGACTTGGTGTGAGCCTTCAGAGTAAAGAAGGTGGAAGGGCTTTAAAAGGCAAAATTACAGAAAATGTTCCAAATACCTAACAGTTTAAAAACAAAAACAAAAAAGTGTAAAGGGGGAAAATATGAGATAACTCGGTTATATCATAATAGGTTGTCTTGAGGAGTGTAGATAAAAAGTCAAAAATGTATCTAGGGACAAAATTCTGAAGAACAAACTACAACATGGAACTTCTAAAGGTTCTCGAACTTATTTTAATGAGCAACTTGTTAGAAAAAACTGTTCTAAACAACTTGTGTACTACAAACCTGTCAGGGTAGTACTTTTATTCAGTTCAGTAATGTGACCTATAGTTTCAAAGATGAAAAGCGAAAATAAATGCAAATTAAATGAAACTTCGGTATAGTTCATGTTGTAGCAGAGAAAGCCATGATATATATGTATGTTTCTTGCTGAGTGTGGTAGTGCATGCTTTCTGTGCTGGCATTTGGGTTTCTGTGAGTTCCAAGCTAGCCAGAGCTGCACAGTGCAAGCCAGAAGTGTGTAGGAAAGGAGGGAGCAGAGGCAGGGGAGAGAGAGGAGAAGGAAGGGGAAGGAGGGAGCAGAGGCAGGGGAGAGAGAAGGAAGGGGAAGGAGGGAACAGAGGCAGGGGAGAGAGAGGAGAAGGAAGGGGAAGGAGGGTGGAGGGTTTCCAGTGTGTTGTCTTTTACCAAAGAAACATCCATGTCTGGATCACTTTCTCTAAGAGAACTATCTTGTTCACACTAACTCTTGTAAGTTTAAATGTGAATTCTAGTGGTTAGCATTAGACAAAGGCAAGCTGTAAACCCTAGCAACAAATGGCAATCATATAAAAGGCTAAGCCAGGGAAAGGAGGATGAAGAGTTGATGTGTACTGAAGGAAGGGTACAACAAAGTCAGTACTAAACCAGAGACACACCCCAAGAAATCTGGAGAAGCAAGATCATTCTCACTGGTTCTCTGGAGACCCCTACCTATATTGTTCCCTGGGTTAAGAGTGTAAGTTGTTGGTGCTAACCCCTAAGCACCTGGCTCTCAAACATAGCAGTGTTTCTAGCCAGAAAATTTCTTGCACGTTTGTTGTACTGGTTGGTTTTGTGTGTCAGTTTGACACAAGCTGGAGTTATCACAGAGAAAGGAGCTTCAGTAGAGGAAATGCCTCCATGAGATCTAGCTGTGGGGCATTTTCTCAATTAGTGATCAAGGGGTGGGGAGGACCCATTGTGGATGGTGCCATCCCTGGGCTGGCGGACTTGGGTTCTATAAGAAAGCAAGCTGAGCAAGCCAGTAAGGAACATCCCTCCATGGCTTCTGCATCAGCTCCTGCTTCCTGACCTGCTTGAGCTCCAGTCCTGATTTCCTTTGGTGATGAACAGCAATGTAGAAGTGTAAGCTGAATAAGCCCTTTCCTCCCCAACTTGCTTCTTGGTCATGTTTGTGCAGGAATAGAAACCTTGACTAAGACATTTGTACATACAAGCAACATGAACTGTTTCTTTTCAAACACACTCTCTGCCTGCTGTGGCCTCTGTATGAGTGTCTATTTCCTATTGTTTATCAGATTACACAGAGAAACCATTGGGGATTTTGAGTAGGATGGTATTAAAAAATATAAGTTGAATTATAAACAGGTGACTGAAGGTTTGACTGATTCACCGTGGGCTACATACATTTCATCAGATATTCTTTAATTACTTTTAGTGATGTTTTATACTTAAAAAACCACCTTTGAGAATTTCATATATAGACACTAAATAGATAATCTATAGCAGGTATGAAATGAAAGGAAAAGGCATATGCATGCCCACACAGTTGTAGTAACTAAAGAGAAACCTAGAAAGCATTACAAAATAGTCAGTGTTACCAAAGCATATAGTGTAGTAAGCTTAGTAGAAGCTGTATTCAGATAAGGGTCTGGTTTCAACCCTTACATGTGGATATCCACTTTTTCCCACAGTAGTTATTGGAGAAACTGTCCTTTATCTAATGCCGTTTTTTTTTTCCTCCAATTTTCCATTTTAAAATTAGCTATTTGATGGCTAAGATAAAAAAAAAAACCTCAGGTGTCAGCACATGTTGGCGAGAATGTGGAGAAAGAGGAATACTCCTCCATTGCTGGGACTGCAAGTTGGGGCAACCATTCTAGAAATTAATCTGGAGGTTCCTCAGAAAACTGGAAATAAACCTACCTGAAGACCCAGCTATACTACTCTTGAGCATATTCCCAACAGATGCCCCACCATACCACAGGGGCACCTGTTCCACTATGTTCATAGTGGCCTTATCTGTAAAAAGCTGGAAACAACATAGATGTCCCACAGTGGAAAAATGGATTCAGAAAATGTAGTCCAATTACACAATGGAATACTTACTATTCAGCTGTTAAGAATGAGAACATCATGAGTTTTGCAGGCAAATGGATGGATCTAGAAAATATCATTCTGAGTGAGGTAACTCAGGCCCAGAAGGACATGCATGGCATGCACTCACTAATAAGTGGATATTAGCCAAAAAAAAAATTTTTTTTAAATTACAGAATACCCAGGATACAATACACAGAAATCAAGAAAGTTAACAAGCAGAAGGGCCCAAGTGAGGTTGCTTCAATCCCACTTGGGAGGGAGAAGAAATCAATCATGGGAGGCAGAGAGGAGGGACCTGGGTGGGAGAAAGGGGGGTGGGGAGGAGAACATGATCAGGTATGGGGGCTGGGGAACAGGATAGGAGAAAAGCCCTGGGGGCCAGCAGAACTAATGGAAATATGCAACCTCAGAGGTTGGGAGGTGGGGGGACCCTCTAGAAAGTACCAGAGACCTGGGAGGCGAGAGACTCTCAGTACTCAAAGGGAGGGACCTTAGATGAAATGCTCAACAGTGGAGAGAGGGGACTCATAGAGTCCACCTCCAGTTCCATCAATTGAAGGAATGAGGTTGCCATTCCACAGTCAAAAACTCTGACCCAGAATTGTTCCTGTCTAAAAGAACTGCAGGGACAAAATTGGAAAAGAGACTGAGGGAAAGGTGGTCCATTTTTGGCCTAACTTGGGGTCTATCTCAAGGGGAGGCTCCAAGGCCTGACACTTACTAATGCTATGATGTGCTTATAGACAGGAGCCTAGCTTGGCTGTCCTCCGAGAGGCCCAACAAGCAGCTGACTGAGACAGATGCAGATACTTACACCCAACCAATGGACTGAAATTGAGGACCCCTGTGGTTGAATTAGGGAAAGGGTAGAAGAAGCTGAGGAGGAGGGTGACCCCATAGGAAGACCAGCAGTCTCAACTAACTTGGACCCCTGAGATCTCTCAGGCACTGAGGCACCAACCAGGCAGCATATATTAGCTGATTTGACACCCCCCCATACTCAACACCCAACACATACACAGCAGAGGACTGCCTGGTCTGGCCTCAGTGGGAGAAGATGAGCCTAACCCTTGAGAGACTTGAGGCCCCAGGAAATGGGGAGACCTGGTAGGGGTGGGGTGTAGGTATGAGGATATCCTCTTGGAGACAGAGGGGAAGAATGGGATGAGGAACTGTGGAAGGGCAGACCGGGAAGTGGGTAATGACTGGACTGTAAAAAATAAAAGAAATTAAAAAAAATTTAGCTATTTGAAAATTCTGTACAATGTGTTTAGATCATATTCATCGCTCCTGCCATATCCACCTGCTTCACCTATCAACCTAACTTCATGTCCTTTTTTGTTTAACTCACACACACACAAACACACACACACACACACACACACACACACACACACACACCAAAAATCATGAAGTATAGTTGGCATTGCTCTTATACTCTTGAATGTGTGGTCTTCCACTGGAGTGTGGTGAACCCACCAGGTGCCAGACCTTTAGAAAAAAGTGACTGTATTGGAGTGTGTTTTGTTTAAGACAGTGTCTCACTATGTAGACCAGCTGACCTTGAACTCAGAGAGATGCCCTTGCTTCTGCCTCCTAAGTGCTGGGATTAAAAGTATGTGCCATAATGTCTGGCTTCCAATATTTATTTTTAATACCTTCACTGAGGGTTGGGTCCATACTCTGATTTGAATCCAATTAAATTCCATTGTGTCATGTCTGCTTTTGTGGCAATAGTATGTCTATTGTTTTACAATAGCTACAGCATTATGCCTGCAGTACTGCTCTATGATCAGGTTTCAATAGGTATTTTTTTTTATATTATCATGATTTTTAGGATTTTTTTTTTCCTAGATCTGCAAAGAGTAGCTTTTGGTATTAAGGTGACCTTCTGTTACAGTGAAACTAAATCTCTTTTATGTGTAGGCCTGGTTCTTATAAATTTGGTACTTCAACAACTAGGGACATTAACTTACAAAATGTCCCCATGATCAATATACAGTCCTCTTTACATATCTAACCTTGCTTATTCATGGATTCTACTTATTTTGGTCATCCTCTCTATTTATATCTTCACAGATGGAAGTGAGTTTCTTACAGGCAGTATTTTGTTGGATCACATTAGTCAGTAAACAAGGGTGTGTTTTTAGTAAAGAATTAAGACTATTTACAGTCGGGGTTACTAGTGAGAGCTATGTCCTTTCTGTTTATTTTCTTCTTGCTTTACTTCCCATACGCTCTTTCTGTCTGATAATAACAATTCAAAGACTTACGGTCAGGCACGGTTATTAGTGTGTTGCTCAGGCTCTTGGCTGTTTTTCTACTTGACATTTAAAAGGTTCGTATTTCCCAGATTTCTGTCCAGTTCTCTTTGTCATATCTTGCAGTATCATCCTTAATTCACAGAACTGTCCATGCTTCTTTTTTATACCAAGAATTGTTCATCAGATTGGATGGGTATCTCTTATACATGTATATGATAGGAATTCTTGGTGACTGTCTTAGGTATATGTCCTGTGCTTAAGTCCCAGCAGGACTTTCTCTCACTCATGTCAGAACCTAGAAGGCAAACCTTCCACTGAAGTGGAAATGTAAGGTTTCTTTGGAAAAAGTCATTTGGATGGTGTTTGCCAAGGCAAACACATGAAGGACCATTTTGCTGATGACACAAGTGAAAGAGTAAGGCAGACTGGTAAAGGAACTTTTCACTGAAGAAGACACAGGAAAAAGGATGTTCTGCTAAAGCAGGCATGTAAAAGGACACGTGATGAATGATTGTTTGCTAAGGATACGCATGTATTGGTCTGCCTTACACTGTGTAGTTGAGCTGCATTTGTCAGGACTCCATAGAGAGAAACGCACCAAAAAGCTTCTGATGGTGTGCTGCAGTTTATTGCCCCTTCACAAGGTGGACTCTGGCTGATGGGCAGTTATGTCAGCTGAGACAGATGCACGTGCTGAGGCAAGATACATGGAGGACATGTGATGCTTGGAGGGTATAAATAGGCCTTCAGGGACAATGATGGAGGCAGAGTTAAGCTTACTCATAGAGCTAGCTGTGCAACACTTGGTCTCACATCTTAGCCAATCTTTGCTTCCCTGAGAGAGGCACAACTGAGAATTTCTCCTGGCATTCCTGTTGGCCCTGGTCCCTCTTGCTGACTTGAGCTGAGGCTGAGGCTGAGGCTGAGGCCTGGCTATCTCTGCTAGCTAGTGCCAGGAAGCTGACTAACAGGTACAGAAATAACTGAGTGACCAACATGAAGTCCTTCCCAAATGGCAGCACAAATAGTTGAAATAAGAAACTAAATATATCATAACTTACAGGTAATAGATATTACACATTGTAATTATAAATTATAACTGTAAAGGATTTTGGGTTTGTTTGTCTGAGACCGACTTTCACAGATCCAGATTTAGGCTGCCTGAAACTGGTGTGTAGAAAAGGATAACCTCCAACTTCTGAGCCACCAGTCTCTTTTCCAAGTGCTGAAATAATACTTTTTTTTTCTTGAAGAGATATATTGTACTTATAATCAAGAATGATTTCTAAACCAGGCCTAGTAGCACAAATCTGTAATTCCCAGCTACTCATAAGGTTAAAGCAGCAGGATTTAGTTTAAGTCCCACCTGGGCTACAGAGTGAATTTACAACCAGCCCGTGAAGCTCAGGAAGTCCCCGTTAGAAAAGAAAGGAAAAGATGTTCAGAGTTGGGAGTGGCAGAAGGCCTGCTGCATACAAGAGGCTCCAAGCCCAATCCCCAGAACTAAATAACTAAATATATTGGGAGGCCAATCACATGAGGGGTGTGTGTACACTTTTAATAGTCTTTGTTGGACTTCAGAAACTGTAATTTTAGTAAATCCCTTCTTTTTTTTGGATCTGTAACTGTTGGCAAAGAAGGAAAACAAAACCTCAAGAATAACTTATTTAGTTTTTCTAGGTAAAGGTCACGGTGGGGAAGAATAGGATATATGTTTGAGATGCTGAATAATAAGCAGGTTGAATGAAACATTTCAATTTTAAAGACTGGCCCCATAAGAATCATTTTCTTCTACCAAGGTTGTTTCGTTTATATTCTAGACTGCTTTTCAAATTTTACTTTTATTGAGCACTTGAGTAAGATTTAGGTGTTACCTTATTTTTTCTCTCTTTAATGTCCCCAAAGTGACTTGTTTCTTACTTTTAAATGTGAGGACCTGTTGCTCATGCTGTTTTTGCTTTGCTCCCTTGATAGTAGAGGCATATTATTAAAGCTCTGGTTTGATTTTAAAGCACTAGCAGTTTTAATTTTGGGTGCAATTCATGCAGCAATGACATAGGCCTGGAAACAAGTATTACCTATGATTCGAAAGCCACTCTTCTCTCTCTGACTCCTTTGTCCCCTACCCCCATGTGTTCTGGTCCCACCTCCCCCTATTCTCTGTCCCTTCTCTCTGCCTCTCCTCCTCAAAGCCCCCAAATAAACTCTATTCTATACAAGAATAAGAAAGAAAGAAAGAAAGAAAGAAAGAAAGAAAAGAAAAGAAAGGAGAGAAAGAAAGAGAGAGAGAAAGAAAGAAAGCCACTGTTCCAAAGAGTTTAACGTTGCCTGTCATTTGGTTTAAGGTGGTATAGGCACTTGGGTGGAAAGCACACTGGCATTTAACGCTTACTGTTGAAAATAAACTCACAAATGCACAGTGTACTTTAAGTGCTGACATATAACAACACTAAGGTGGAGGGAAGCCCAAGAGTCTTAAATATGATGGCAGTGACGCTCTATCTTTGTACTATTGACCTGTGTGCTGACAGCATTCATACAGTCCTAAACATTTATTAAGCTCTTATTTAATATGCAGTGACTAGATCATACCAGTCTCAGAATGTCTTACAATTAACTTTAAAATTTTACGTTATAAATCTAAACGGTAAGTTAAAAAACCTTTCTTAGGAGAGGTTGTAGAAGGTTGAGGAAAACAAAACTTAGCCATTAAATTCAGACCCAAAGGTTGAATCAGCAAGGAGAAAGAAACAGTGGCCCAGGATAGAGATGGCAACCAGCCGACTGATGGAGGACGCACAGATCTAGATTCCCAAGTAACTACTGAGTTCTTTTTTTGTTCCCTTCCCTGAACAAATCAATTCTTAGAACTATTAAATTAATTTCCTGATAAACATATCTATCAAGAATGAGAAGGGGCTAGAGAGAGAGAGTTTAGCAGTTAAAATCATTTGCTGTTCTTCCAGAGGATCTGAGTTTGGTTCCCAACACCCCTCCAAGGGAGCTTACAAATGTCTCTAACTCCAGATCCAAAGAATCTGAAACTCTGGTTTCTTCAGGCACCTGCCCACATGTGACACATACTCACTCATATCACAAGAAAAATAAAAATAAAATCTTGTTTAAAAGGAATGAAAGTGTTTTCTAAGCTTTGTTTTGACTATAAAGGAGAAGGGACTGCTAACTAAATTCAGAGGAGAGACTAAATCAGCTTGTCTGAATCTTCATTTTAACTTGACTTAATATTACTATAGTCATTATCTTTCTTACTTTATATTTTGTCTAGTCTCCTTCCAATCTTTTTTTCTTTCTTGAAGGAAAGAGTCTAACTTTAAAGGGTAATAAAAAAAAAATCATAGTTAAAAAAACTTCAGCATAAAAAGGGAAAGAAGACCACTGTGGGATTTGCAAATAAAAAATGTTCCTTCTCCTTAGGTTGGTTAACCAGCTCAAATGTTCCTAATGAAGCACTGGCAGCCCCCCAAGAGCACCGTTTTACATCTCACCAGACTCATGGCTGCCACTTATCTGTAACAGATGCTCCAAAGTTTTAACTATATATGCTAGAGATGGAAAAGAACTAGTCAGTCATTTTTCTTGATCTGATGAGGCCAGGATTGTTCCAGAATACTGGACAGTTGTAGTGTGTTACTGAAGAATTTATGTGTAAATGGGCCATGCTGTCTTCTGGTGAAAGATGATTTCTCATTCTGGGTACAGAGTGATACGCAAGCATGGTCAGGTCCACATGCCATTTCGCATGGCAATCCCCTCCATTTTCTTTGACACTTCATGCTCTCTAGATACACAGAAAAGCTTTTTTGTTTGCTTAATTATTAAGAATTTAATTTAATGGGCTTAAAGGATCTTGTTTTTCCTATGAATCATCACCAGGAAAAACTTAAAAAAAAGTTTACTATTAATTGCTTACTGTACAAGATGCTGTTCTCAATTCTAGGTAAGCAATCCATTGATCATTTCTTATGAAAGATCATCATTTTTAAAATGAGAATGTTTCTGAGCAAAGAGGCTGAATAACGTGCTGAAGCCACTGAGCTGGTGAGGGCATGAGGTCTGGGCTCTTTTACTGCTAGGAGATGCTCTTCTGCGTCACTGAGTCCAGACACACATCCTCAGCCTCATATAAATTAATAATCACAAAGTACATCCTGAGCAAAGTCTTACAAACAAGAGACTTCACAGCCAGGATGATTAGAAATGACCCAGCATCTGGAGAATAGGAGTCCAAATCAGAATGAAGACTATGTGACGGCTAATCTTGGTCAACCTAACTACACCTACAATCACTAAAACCCAAGCAGCTGAGTGCACCTTAAGTCTGGATCCTTTTAGGTTGGAAGACACCACACTCTCCACTCCAGCATTTAAACCATTTGAGGCAGAAAGTAGGAAGACCCACTGTAAATCTGGGCCACAACTTCTAGTGGCAGCCTATATAAAAGGATACAAAACAGGAAGCTCTTGCCTTTGGCTGCCCTCACTCTCCCTTTCACTGGCTACTCTTTTATCCTGTTGCTGAGGCGTCCTTCAGTGGTATTAGAATTTTTTAGGGTTCCAATGTATACTTCAGTGAGCTGAGGCATACAGCCTTGGGAACTGAACAGCTATAGAATTCTTGGACTTTCTGCTATGAAATAAGCGCTGTTGGATGAGCAGGACTACAGGCTTATAAAGGCTGCTCTAATAAATACACTATTAATAGTTCTATCCCTCTAGAGAACCCTGACTAATATACTTTGGTTAGCTAGTGAAAATGAACTCAAAATTTATTAGAATCAGAATCCTTGGCATGTCATTTATAGTGTTTTGTATATAATTCTACTTAGATTAAATGCACAGTTTTTAATAGAGGATTTCTAAATCAAAGTATGGTTGTGCTAAACTTAAGAAGAAAAACAAATTAAAAATGCTTAGGTGTTTCACATTATGCTGCAGATGAGATACTAACTGATGCTTTGGGCCATTGGGAAAAACATACCAGCTGATCTATAGGGTCATGAAGAGAGAGGCCTGGCACCACCACTTTTCCTATAGATGATCTAGACAGAGTTAGGCATATAACAACCAGAAGTTTATTAGGAGGAGAGTAATAGACAAGCACTTTACACAGTATGAAGACAGAGATAGTAGGGCAAATTTAAAAGTAACTTAAAGCTTAAAAACTCTTAAAGTTTTTAAGATGGTAGAATGCATTTGACAAAGCTTGTGAAATATCAGAGTTAAATCATCATAAGGGCTGGAGTGGGCTGAGTGGTTGAGAGTACTGGCTGCACTTTGAGGGGACCAAGGTTGGATTCTCAGTACCCACACGTAACCCCAGTTACAAAATTCCCTCTCTGGCCTTCATAGGCTTGAGGTAGACTTGTGCTGCACGTATAAGCAAACACTCATATAATAAAAACAGAAGTAAATCTTTTTTTAAAAAAAAAATCATGATGCCATAGTTATACAGTATGAGTGACTAAGAGAGTAGAGAGATGAGTCGTCCCTAAAGAGCTGGTAGTCAGTGTTTTATTTCAAGTTTTTAAAAATTTCTATTCTGTTGGCACACGCCTCTATATTCTATACTCTGTTAATCACATGTGAGTCAAGATTTTATTAATAAGTTTTGCTAATCATGGTCTTTATTTTCCTGGAATAGGGTGGCAAGGAATTTTTATAATGAACTTTGGTACTGTGTTAATACAAAACAAACACACACAATTACCTTTGAATTTCAGCATTTTTAGAAAACATTGTTTCATGCAGTATCAATAAAAGGAAATTCCAGTAGCAAACAACCTTCTATTTTTCTGGAAGTTAACATCTGATGTGAGTGGGAAAACTCTGATAAGAAAAGGAATCAACTGTGTTTAGGACTCAAAACAACACTCATCCAGTGTTCTGTTCACAGAACCTGGCAAGACCCTTAGCAACTGCATTTATCCAGGTAGTCACAATGTATCCACAGTTCAAAGCAACATTAATAGCTTAAAGTACTAGGTGGTGGAAATATGATTATTTTAGCTAGAAAAACTGTGTATTGAAGTAAAGAAAATGACAGGCTGGGCATGACTAGAGAAAGCACAGGAATGTTAGAGAGGGTGCACCAGCTAGTAAGATGACAGAGTTTAAGAAGCCCATGATACAGAGAACAAAGAACATCTCTCAGACAACAGCGAAGACAACACAAATACAGACAACGTTACATGACCCTGGGGACTAAGGTAGCCCACCAGAAACTGGGTTTGTCAGAGCAGGAGATGTGGGTGATGGCTGTTAATTGTAAATGAAACAGTTCTACTACTACTGGAACTTCAAGAGACATGGAGACATACTTGTTTTTAGCAAAACGTCACAGAAGACTTATTTGTATGTAATAGCAGATACAAATTTTAATCTCAGGAACATCATGATAGGAACCAAAAAGAAAAAGAACATAACAGTGCTTGTCTGAAAGTAACAATTTTGTAAAAATTAAGTGCCTGGTGTGGCAAAATATTAATTAGTAAATCAATGGGTAAGTATATGGAAATTCACTCTATATTACTACTATGTACATTTGGAAATGTACATGGCTTAAATTTTTTCCTTAATTAAAAATATTACACTTTCAGTGTCTATATATGTGCTAAAGTACATGTGTGAAAAGTAAAGGGACAACATTGTGACACTGGTCTTCTCCTCCTACACTCACATGGGTTCTGAGGACAGAACTCAGGTCATCAGGCTTTGCAGAGTACCTTTATGTGCTACGCCACTTTGCTGATCCTAGAGTAAGTATTTTATTAATGTGTCTAAGACACGAGGTGATAGGAATACATGAGAAGCAATACACTCTTCTCCAGTCGACCTGACGTCTACAGATGAATTTAAACTTTCAAGGAGTAATCCAATGATACACATGTTAGCACACTATAAAATTAAGTACAAAAGATGTAAAAAACAAAATCTGCTTTGAACAGGATTTGTGTCACGCTTGAGAAAATTTGTTCTAGGAAGTAGGAGAAACAAGTTGGCATTGTAATTCAGCTGCACGTGCTAGGATGATACGCAAAGATAAAAGAGCACACTCATCTCCACTAAGTGGAGCCAATGAACAGAGGTGTGAGACTTACTTCATCTCCAGAACTTCCTCTAAGTGTTTCCTCCTCTCTGCCCGGAGGTTGGTTAGGTGCGTCTCCTTCTCGGCCAGAGACTGCTGGGTGGAGGACAGCTTAGCTTTCATGGACTCCAGTTCCTGCTTCACCTTCTCCATAGCCATCAACAGCTCTTCCACCTATGACAGACACACACAGAAAGAGAAAACGTAAAACACCATGGTCAACTGCACAGAGTGCTGCGGGGCCACGTGCAACTCCTGAGCTGTTAAACTGGAAGGCACACAAGGGCATTTTGAAATTTCCAAACTCTTTCTGATCATGTATATATATCAAGAATAAACAGGGTGTAGATTTACCTCTGTGGTATAGAGTTTATCCATGACTGTAAGTTTAGTACCTAGCAAACAACAGCAACAACACCCCCCCACCCCCCCCAATAAATGAATGAATGAATGAATGAATGAATGAATGAATAAATAAATAAATAAATAAATAAATAAATAAATAAATGTAATAAGAAAAGTTTAATGGGAGGCGGAGGGAGAGATAGGCGCAGCAAAGTGCCTCAGTTAGTAAAGTGCTCGCTTCATAAGCCTAATGATGGAGTACGGCCTGAATTCAATCCTTTGAATCAAAACCAACCAAACAAAAAAGATCAAAGAGTTAAAAGGGGAGAAATAACTCCACAAAGTCCACGACTTTTGCTGTCTCCTAACCTGCACAGGAAGCATGTGTGTACCCCTACAGCACATATACACCAGCCCCACACACAACGAACAAATGAAATATAAACCACAAAATAATAACAATTCTTTACAGGGGGTTCATAGGAAAGAACAGACAAACCCGAGTAACAGAAGCAGCATAGACAGAGAGCAGTGTTTGTACATCTGGATTAAGTTCTATTGCTTACACCGTTAAAGAGTTCTTTAAAAAACAAACAAACAAACAAATAAATAAAAAACTAAAACTATATGATCAGATAAAAGAGGCACTATACTTTAAAAAGCTCTTGGCAAGGGGAAGCTTTGACAGAAAAAGATCTGGAACAAACAAAACACATGTGCAAGGGAACAAAACTACAGAATGCTAAAGCCAAAGAGAAATAAAGAGGGGAAGGTCTACATGTCAGAAGCCATTTTCACTTATTCTGATTATTTGCCAAATTTGAATTAAATAAACATGTTTAATTAAAAAGTAAAAACTATAGCAATGAAAGCATATTATTACCAAGATGTCTCACAGGTAAGCGTGGAGCACTGGCTGCTGAAGTTTGTATTATACTACTGCTCATCTTGTTAATGACTGTTCTTTTCAGAAGTGGAGGAGGGTAGGTAGAGAGAGGGACTCATTCAGTCATTCCTACATGAACCAATTTTTGTGCTAAAACTGAGAGCGGTTTGGTGACAGAACTACAGTAAGCATACCAGAGCTGTTCACAGGCTTCGTCCACTGAGAGCCTCATACACCAGGTGCTAAATGCCAAGAAAAGCATCTGTGTGCTTACATTAATATGTATATGTATATGTATATGTATATGTATATGTATATGTATATGTATATGTACACACACACACACATCTTAGGAAGATATATATATCTTCCTAAGAGCTCAAGCTGACCCTTGCCCTAATGAGGTCCTCACACCGTTGGGTAGATATCCCTGGAGCATGTTTGCAAATTTTACAGGGATATATATTAACCTCAAATTCCTGGAAACCACCAAGAGTTAATTCTACTCATTTAATTCATGCAAAACTTTTCTAAAATGGAGTAATTATATTATGTGGAAATTCTTATGTTAAGCACAAAATCACTGGTGGCCATGCCCCATGTGCAGGAGTTCTAACACACAAGAGCAGGAAAGAGTCACCAGCATGTACTGCCTTATCTAGACAGATTCAAAAGTCTCCCTAGCATCCTCTGTTGCAGCTTCCCTAGAAATCAAATGGATCAGTTTCTTACCTGCCCTATAGAGCTTACATACACACAAGCAAGCATGTAGAAAGCGTCAGGTCTTCCTTTCCTACACAAAATGGCTACATATACCCCTTAGCTGCTTAACACATTTTGGTAAGTCTTTTACAGAACTGCAAAATACAGAAAGATACATAATAAATATACACCTTCAAAAATGTGATCCAAGTCAATGTACCTTGTTAGCATGTAGATTAATACACAGAATATAGTCAGCAACTCAGAAATTGCTCCTATATCACTGTGCAGAAGGAAAGTATTCCACCATTCTGTTTTTCACACTTACTATCTCAACTGTCTTGACTTTGCGAATGGGATTATACATCATACAATTATCTGGACTTTTCACTGAGATCCATCCTTGCTGATCATGTAATTATACTTCTATAATTCTCAAAATTACATATTCTACTTTGAGAAAACACTAAAACTTATTTTATGGTGCTTTAAAAGAAAATATTCAAATTGAGTAGAGCTTAATAAATGTTATTTCTTTTGTTTGGACCATTTTGTGCCCTTTTATGATTCTGTCTACATCAAAGTCCTAGCATACTAGATGAACAATATCTTTATAAACTCTTGATGCGCGCAAGAGCATCCGGGCACCTTCTCCACGAAAGGAGAGGTGACCACCTGGGAGGGCTCTGATCTCCAGAGCAGGTGAGGGAAACATCTTGTGTCTTGGGTCCCTCTGAGACCAGTCTGTGAAGGTGAGCACACAGACTACAGAGGCAACCAATCTTCTGGGACAGGCCCCATTTCTGGCCTTCATCTTCAGCCAGGAGGCAGGTCTGAACTCCAGACCTCTAAGCACCTTCCCTGCAAGAGGAGAGCTTGCCTGAAGAGAGTACTCTGACCATTGAGACTCAGAAGAGAGCTGGACTCCCAGGACAGCTGACAGAGGCTAACAGGATCACAGGAGGAACAGGCTCCAGCCAGAGACAAATATGACAACTAACACCAGAGATTACTAAATGGCAAAAGGCAAACATAAGAATCTTACAACAGAAACCAAGACTGCTCACCATCATGAGAACCCAGCAATCCAACCTCAGACAGTCCCGGACACCACAACACACCCAAAAAGCAAGATTCGGATTCAAAATCATATCTCATGATGCTGGTAGAAGACCTTAAGAAGGGAATTAATAACTCACTTAAAAAAATACAGGAGAACACTACTAAACAGGTAGAAGTCCTCCATTGTTGGTGGGATTGCAAGCTGGTACAACTACTCTGGAAATCAGTCTGGCGGTTCCTCAGAACACTGGACATAGTACTACCGGAAGATCCAGCAATACCTCTCCTGGGCATATACCCAGAAGATGTTCCAACTGGTAATAAGGACACATGCTCTACTATGTTCATAGCAGCCTTATTTATAATAGCCAGAAGCTGGAAAGAACCCAGATGTCCCTCAACAGAGGAAAGGATACAGAAAATGTGGTACATTTACACAATGGAGTACTACTCAGCTATTAAAAACAACGAGTTTATGAAATTCTTGGGCAAATGGATGTATCTGGAGGATATCATCTTAGTGAGGTAACCAATCACAAAAGAAGTAACTTGATATGCACTCACTGATAAGTTGATATTAGCCCAGAAACTTAGAATACCCAAGATACAATTTGCAAAACACAAGAAAATCAAGAAGAACGAAGACCAAAGTGTAGATACTTCATTCCTCCTTAGAATAGGGAACAAAACACCCATGGAAGGAGTTACAGAGACAAAGTTCGGAGTTAAGGATGGACCATCCAGAGACTAACCCACATGGGGATCCATCCCATATTCATCCACCAAACCCAGACACTATTGCATATGCCGGCAAGATTTTGCTGAAAGGACCCTGATATAGCTATCTCGTATGAGACTATGCCAGTGCCTGACAAATACAGAAGTTGATGCTCACAGTCATCTATAGGATGGAACACAGGGTCCCCAATGGAGGAGCTAGAGAAATTACCCAAGAGCTGTAGGGGTCTGCAACCCTATAGATGGAACAACAATATGAACTAATCAGTACCCCCAGTGCTCGTGTCTCTAGCTCCATATGTAGCAGAAGATGACCTAGTCGGCCATCATTGGGAAGAGAGGTCCCTTGGTCTTGTAAACTTTATATGCCCCAGTACAGGGGAATGCCAGGGCCAAGAAGTGGGAGTGGGTGGGTAGAGGAACAGGTCAGGGGGAGGGTATAGGGAACTTTCAGGATAGCATTTGAAATGTAAATAAAGAAAATACCTAATAAAAAAAGATAAAAAAAATAAAACTTAAAAAAATATATTTCTAAAGAAGACATAATCATACAATGGAAAACCTAAGGAATTCACACATGCAAAAATGTTATAGTCAATGAACACAATGAAATTACACATATACAATTATATATCCATATACAGTAATGAAAATTAAATGATTTAATTTAAACAACATAACGAGAATGAAATGAACAGCTATGCATTTCATGAAAGAAATGTAAATGCAAAATTATCACGAAAATGACAGAAAACATTGGTGACCCTTCTTAACTTCAAGGTCTACTGCATAGATAGATGCAGGGTTAGTATGGATAGAATGATGGACAAGTCAACCAAGGGAAGGAAGCACAGTCAGAAATGAGAGCTAACTTTTATGGTCAATGGGTTTGGAGTTCCCCTCCCTTGCCCCCTTTTTCCTTTACAAGACTACTGCTAAGGCAATTCACAGAGAACAAAATTAAAGTCATCTACATTTTTAATTTTCCATGATATGAAAGTCCTGACAAGATGATACCCTTGTCCTGAACAACCTACAACACTTTCTGGATTCACTTGGCAGTTTCCTTACACTGTCATTTAATGTGTTCCTCCATATCCAGATTCCCTGTAAACTTTTAAGCCTAAAGATTTCCATAGACTGGGCTTTGACTTTTTGTTATTTTCAGACAGTGTCCCATCATGAGATGATCATGTAATTTCTATTGTGTCAAAAGGAGATATCTTACGACTCACCGTTGCAATATAGTTTCTCAATTATCTTTTAGGAACTTCTTCCATTATCTTCTTAAAAAATAATTTCTTTATCTTCTGAGAGGAGCATATGCTACACTGTGTGAATGGATTCTAGGATACTTGAGGAAGTCAGTTCTTACACGAGTCCCAAGGATCAAACCCAGGTTATCAGACTTGGAAGTGTCCGTACCACCTGAGCCATTATCCAGTCCTATGTATGATTATCTTAATACTAATATGTGAGGATAAAGCTATTTTGATTATTTAAGGACCACCTATGTAGTTTATTTCTTGAAATCCCAAGTCTAATTTATCTCTGTTTGCTTCTGTTATTTTCTTAATTTTACAGAGTTACACACAAATAAGGATTCACATCACTTATCCCAGTTCAGTGCTCATCTATTACTTTTGTCTCAGCATCTTTTGATACAGTATTGGAACATAATTTATCAAGCATATATCCTAAGATGTATGACTACGTTCAGTTTAATAAATCCTTACTTTACAAAAAGTCACAGGTTATTTCCTAATTGGCATCCCTGGTAGATTGAATTAGTGGTCCCAATTATCCACTCCTCTACAGCTTTTCAACCTTCCTAATGCTGCAGCCCTTTAAAATAGTTCCTCATGTTGTGGGGATCCCCAACCATAAAATTTTCATTGCTACTACATAACTGTTTTTCTTTTGCTACTGTTATACATTGTAATGTAAGTGTCTGATGTTACCCCTGTGAAGGGTTGAGAACTGCTGTTCTATAGGAACTGCATATAGTACCCCCACACTGCTGCCATGATCTCCTGGCATGGAGAAGACCTTGACTTTGGCTAGGCTGTGTGAGCTGCCTTGAGCAATGGATTGTTAGCTGATGTGACACAGGCTAAGACTACTTCTGGCACTGCCAAATGAACAGTCTTCAAAGTAACTGCTGACCGCAGACCTGTCCTCAAATGAGCCATGTTCCCATTAAGGTTCCTAAGACACCAATATAAATCTCTGGACTTGAAATTTGTGGGAAAGTTTTAATTTTCATTTTTTCAGGTTTTTATTCTCATATTTAACAAGTATTGCCAAGTACTATTTTACTTGGCATTGATAATTTACTCTAAATGTTCAAATTACTGGCAAAGACACCTATCTTTTTAACTTAATGCTGAGGGTCTAGTAGTTACGAAAACACAAGCATTCTAAATCCCATCAACTGAGTACATTCCCTCCTTCCAAGCTCACCAGAATCACTGTGGACTCTGTGGTTGCTCTTCTGTAAAAGCAGGGTTAGGTTTGGTGGCCTACTTGCTTGTCCTCCTTGGGCTGCTCTGGACTGTTCCTTTCTTATTGTCAAATTAAAACCCCAAATGCAAGCCTAAGAGTTTTCCAAGTATTACTTTTGAACCCTGCCTGTTCTTTCTCCTGTATTTCCCCTAGCTTTTCTTTCTTTCTTTTTTTTTTTTTTTCCCAAGACAGGGTTTCTCTGTGTAGCCCTGGCTGTCCTGGAACTCAATTTGTAGACCAGGCTGGCCTCAAACTCAGAAATCCGCCTGCCTCTGCCTCCCGAGTGCTGGGATTAAAGGCGTGCGCCACCACTCCCAGCTTCCCCTAGCTTTTCATTAATGAAAGTATGTATTTCACAACACTCTTCAACTATTTTCCTAGTGTCTAGTCCACCATGTTGAATATGTTCTACTTGAATTCAAAACTTTCACTTCTTGAGTTTCCTGCATTAGTAAAGTACAAAGTTCTTAAAGAATGCCCAATTTCCTATGCATTTGAGTGTAGGTTAATAAAGTATTTCTGCCTCTGATCATACATATATCCAAGTAAATTTCTTTTGTCCTTATATTTATTTATTTAAATAAAATAACTAAGTAAAACTAAAAAAGTGTGTATGACTTGTTTTGCCTACATGCCTGTATGTATACCAGGTGTGTGCCTGGTGCTTGAAGAGGGGAATGTCAGATCCCCAGATTTAGAGTTGTGGACAGTTGTGAGCCATCGTGTGGGTATTGGTAACCACACCTGGATCACTTGCAAAAGCAGCAAATGCTCAGGAATGCTGAGCCATCACTCTGGCACCTCCAATAAGCTGGAATGCATGTTATACACAAAGCAAGAATGGTAGCCAGAACCAGGATTTCCAGCTAATCACTTGATTTGCTGTCTGCTACAAGTCAGGAAAACAAACAAACAAACAAACAAACATGAAAGTCAGTTAGAATTATCCTATTTTCTGTTTCCTTTCTGCAACCCAAGAGAACACATTCAGTTAGTGAGTCTGGCTATCAAGGACCAATCACTCATCAATGGCTGTTGGAAAATTTGGAGTCACTGTCCCTGAGTAATGCAAGTATGACAACTGAGGAAACAGAGAGATAAACCTTACGCTAAACAATTAAGAAATTCTTCATCATTTTAAATGTGCTTTGGGTAACAGAGCCATTTTTAAAAAGCAGAAGTTTTAAGATAAACATTCAAAAATCCCTGCCAGAACTGGAATTCAAGCATATAACCTAACTGTCTACAGTAAAATTAGGGAGAAAGCTCAGGTCTGACAGTGTGTGATGCCAACAGGACCAGATGGTTTGTTTAAATCACAAGCTAATAAACTTTTACACAAAACAAAAAGGGAGCAAATTACGACTCAACCACAGACTATTTTCCTTAAGAAAGCAAAGCAATGGGGATCCTTCCAGTCAGCATTGTTTCCCATCAGCCTCTGCTCCATAACTAAAAGACACTTTGTAGTTTTCATATTGTTTATGCAGAATCATGGTAGGACCTCCTTGGAAGAATAAATCTGCTTGAAAAAGAAGAAAATGACTAGAAGAGAAGAGGAGTGGTAAAAACAAACCTGAAGCAAAAGGCAGCCCTCAAGACCGCCTAAGGGCTGCGGAGGCACAATGAAAAGCCTATCAGCTTTCTCAATGTCAACAAAACTCTAAATTAAGACTCAACCTGCAACCAGACATGGTGGTGTAGACCTTTAGTCCCAACACTCAGAGAGTGAAGCAGGAGAATCTCCCTGAGTTTAAGACCCTGTCTCTTTTTGTTGTTGTTGTTGTTTGTTTGTTTGTTTTTCGAGACAGGGTTTCTCTGTATAGCCCTGGCTGTCCTGGAACTCACTTTGTAGACCAGGCTGGCCTCGAACTCAGAAATCCGCCTACCTCTGCCTCCCAAGTGCTGGGATTAAAGGCATGCGCCACCACGCCCGGCTCAAGACCCTGTCTTTTAAAAAAAAGGATTCAACCTGTATCTCCTCTCTCTCTTTGTCTGTCCCCTCCCTCCCCTCCTTTCTCTGTCTTTCTCCTCCCTCCCTCACTACTACTTTAGCTTTCTTATAGTTATTATTAATGGGGATTTATTAACAGAGCTTTATGGTATTATTTACACTACAAATTATTTTCCCAATATTACTTCTTGCTAATGCAAGGTGCTTCTTTGATTAATAGGAAAATATTACTTTGTTTAACTGCTCTGAAAGGCCTTGCTCCAAACCTTTCATATGTATTAGCTACTATAGCTTCATAAGAATTGTATGAAATAGGTATTATTGCTATCATTATTATAATTTCTATAGAAGAAAAAGGGTTAGCGGCTAAAGTTCTTTGGCAGAGGAAGCAGAGTTGATTGCTGCCTGACTTGGTCTTCCCCCCAGTTAGCTTGCTCTACTAAAATGCATTGGCACTCCCAAGAAGCGCTCTCCAACATGCTTCTACAATTAATTATACCTATTGACTTATTCCTGGGCATATCTCCACATCCAACAAGGTATCTTTCTTCCATTATTCTCCTGCCAACAAAATACTTGACTCCTACCACTGCAAGATATCATGCTATGCATCAAAGACTATCTCTATACTGTGTGTTACAGTCACCAATTACAAAACTTAACTGTAAACCAAGAATATACTATGCAAAAGAGTACAAGATGCCATGAAAGTATATAGCATAAGGTCCTGGTGTTGTCCCAGGCCCTAAGATGGGGAGAATAAAGCATTATAGTTGTCCCTGTACACAACAGCAGTACCACGGGAAAACACCCCAAAGATTTAGATTATCAAAATATCAGAAACTCCAGAACAAGGAAGTAAAGATGCTAGTGTGACAGAGAAGAAAGAATAGACAAAGAAGGATCTTGGACTTTATGAAGAGACTCCTCTGTCATTTGAAATGTTAATGGGGGAGAGGGAGGTAACAAAGGGATCTAACAGAGGAACAAAGATTTAGAAACTTAAGACAATTATTAGAATGATGGGCAAAAAAGTGGAAGAGAATAGAGACAGAAGGAAGAGTAAGACAAATGGGCTTAGATGAAGTAAAAAGAGACTGAACTACCATCAAATGGAAGTGAGAGCGTGGTACATGAGGAACGCAAGGCAAGGAACAATGATGAGAGTGGGTGAAGGTAGAGACAGACTAGATCAAACTAGATCAAAGCAAGGTTTAGGATACTTGAGCTGGAAAGAAGACACACACTAGGAACAAAAGCCAGTGGTCCAGAAACTGAGAAAACAGTTACAGATGGTTGGGACATAGATATTCTTACCAGGGCTTCAGTGAAAGCCTCCAATGCTACAGCTGAATTCATGAGCCTTCACAAGTCAGGCTTCTTACAAAAATATAACGCGTGAAGGTCAACAGGAACAGGAAACATGCTGATACAGTTGTGAAGTCCAATGACTTAGAAGGCAAACACAGAAGAGAGGAAAGGTACGGGAAGATTAAGTCAAGAAAGCACAACCCAATGGGATGATACCCAATGGGCAGAGCTCACAACAGAGGGCTTATTTCCAGGACAATGTCTGGGACAAACTTCACTAGTTTATCTGAAGAGAGTCACTAGTCCCAGTGGACCAGGACATCAAAATAAATCCAAGCCATCAAAGAGATTCATTTTTCATATCTATACTCTCTGTCTAAAGGTACATGTAACGTAGGGACTTCTATATGCTTTCTATTCTGTTCACTGAAATTTCGATTGAGGAAATTCCAATTGAGTTTTGACATATGCTAATGGTACCTAATACTAGCTCAGCTTATGTTAGGCTCCAGACTATCAGACATATCTATGGAGAACCCAAGTAAGAGTTACAGACAAGAGACCTAAAGAAAACACCTTTTTATAATACAGCTTTGAGTCTTGGCAGACTTCTTGACTTTTTATACATTGTGCAGTTCCCCCATTAAATCAATACTGTCATATATCATGACAAAAGAGAACTTAGTAAATGACTTAAAAGTGAATATGCTTAACTGGGTGAAGAATTTATAAAATGCTTTTGCCATTTCTAAAGTATATCACTTTTGTAACAGCAAGGGAACTAGAAGTATGAGTGCAGCTGAGACAGGCTGGCAGGTGGCAGGACAGAACACATGTTGGTTACACCTTCACTCTGGGGCCTTCATGGTTCTGGTAACTAATCTTCCGTAACTGAAGACAAACTTTAGAGGAGATAGAAAATGTCCCTGTGAATGAAATACTTCTTTCAAGAAATCTCAGTTTTCCTGTTTCTAAATTTTTTCAATCAAGTCAGAGGCTTAGGTAGATACACTCTGTAATAATCACTCAACACCCCCAAGTGAAGCCTGAAAAGGCAAACGCCACCAATAATACCTGGCACACGTGTTCCCAGCAGCTATCACCCTGCTGCCAGGACTTCTGTCACCAAGGTTGGAGAGAAGCCATAAGAAGAGAAATGTTTAATTATGGACAATTAGAGAAAAATTTGGCAATATAGCTTCCAAACAAAAATGAAAGGAATCTGAAGTAATACCCTGCAAATTAACATTTCAGCAGATTGGCTTTTTCTTTGCTTATGTTTGTATGATTAATTAAGTACCTTCTATAGTCTGGTTGCTTCAGCAACAAATAGGTTCACAACCCTCAAGAAAAAGTAAAAAGATGTAATTTTCTGTACTTTTGGAAGAAAAAATGTTAGAAATAATGTAAATACTAGGCCACAATTTCTTTCTCAAATAGTACTAACAAAGAAACAGCAACTATTATTTTTTAATTAAGTATACCCCTCTCCTTCTGGTGAGGGGCACGGTAAGGCCTATATGGGAGTCAGGGGACTACTCGTAGGATCTTTGGAGTTGGCTCTTTCCTTCTAACACATGGAATCTGGGGATTTGACTCAGGTAAACAAATGTAGAAAAATAAATTTGTCATTTTACTTTACCAGAAGTTTACTTTGCTTGAAAGACAAAAAATGGAATTTAATGTCTGACAACCCAAGAATACAGAAAGGGAATTCCTAAGTATCAAGTGCATATGTACAAGCCTGCACACACAGAGGCTTACATGCAGACACTACCGTCCTCCCAAATACACACACACACACAGAAAGCCATAATAAGGCTCAGTGTTCGAAGGGAGCCTTTATAGGTTATTTCAGTGTGAGACATGAGTGGCTTGCAAAGGTAATGATTTCTTTCCTCTGAGAAAGGGTCTTAGAGAAGTTAGAGCACTTACTAAGTTACAACTAGTGTCTTAGTCAGGGTTTCTATTCCTGTACAAACATCATGACCAAGAAGCAAGGTTGGGGCAGTAAGGGTTTATTCGGCTTACACTTCCATAGAGCTGTTCATCACCAAGGAAGTCAGAACTGGAACTCAAGCAGGTCAGGAAGCAGGAGCTGATGCAGAAGCCATGGAGGGAGGTTCCTTACTAGCTTGCCTCCCCTAGCTTGCTCAGCCTGCTCTCTTATAGAACCCAAGACTGCCAGCCCAGAGATGGTCCCACCCACAAGGGGCCTTTCCCCCTTAATCACTAATTGAGAAAATGCCCCACAGCTAGATCTCATGGAGGCATTTCCCCAACTGAAGCTCCTTTCTCTGTGATAACTCCAGCTGTGTCAAGTTGACACAAACCTAGCCAGTACAACTAGTAAACAGAATAAGGAATAAAATTCATTCCTTTTGATTTTTGATCCAATACAATTTACACTAACCCTCAGTGTATTTTTAAAAAAGTTTATAAGGAGAAAGAAATAATTATCAAACTAGAATTTAGTAACCCATACAAGGACGTACCCATACAAGAACTATCTACCTGGTAGGACAAATTATACTGTGTCACACTTCTCTAGGAAAATACGTTGCATTCCATACATTCAGTATGATGTACCTAAAGACAATATCAATTACACATAGAAACCAAGAAGAAGCTGCCCCTGATTCTCAGGGCTCACCAATCATTATACCTTGGATAACTACTGCCATGATCAGTAACTGGGTTTATTAGACTTCTCTGTGGGAGATAGCAGAATAAGACCCAAACTGCTCAAGAACTCACTGTAAACAGATTATACGTCCAGTGCTGTGTTCCCCAAAAGCTCTCTAGTATAGATTTCACACAGAAAAGACAAAAGTATAAAACATGCCTACCATGATAACAGTATCCACAGGCTCTGACACTCATCTCTGAGGCACAATTCTGAGGAGTGCCAATCTTTTCTTTTGGGTCCACTTTAGATTAATTTTTTTTTAGATTACTACTTTAGAAAATATCAATGAAAAATTAAAATGCAAGCCTAAATTTGGAGTCATAAATAATTTCAGAATGCAAGGATTATTTTAAAACATTTTGAACTTTTAAAAGCATGTTTAAAAGCAAGCATGATACCTAAAAACCAGTCTAAATGCATACCTTAAGAAATGACCATTAGAAAGCAATGGGGTTTTGAGTGTTGGTTCTGATATGGTTACTCTGCAGACTGGCTGCAGTAGCTATCTACTGACCCCCACTGGCAATGTGACACAGGGAGATACAGTAACTAACACCTGACTACTCTAAGTTTTATATTTTATTTGAAGATAAATTTTAAATGCAATAATAGAAAATAAATGTGAAGCAATCTAATGAATCACAGATGATACATTCAGTGAAGAAAATCCACCACACTGAAAGATTATGCTATTGGCTTAAAGATGTTTAAATTTCTACATCATGCTCAGTCTCACTACCTAACACATATTCAATTTCTGTATTTTTTTACAGCACTTTCTGTTTTCATTTGACAATTTCCTCAATATTTCTATCAGAAAGACATATCTTTTAACATTACTAATACTATTATTATTTTTAAAATCATGCTGTTCTTTTTATTTGTTAATATTACAGATGGTTGGTAGTATTTTACCTTTTATTAATAATTTCATTGAAACTCTGAGATACACTTTTGTTTAATATAAAGATTGTCAATAATTATTTTGAAATTATTTACAAGATAACTAAGGCTGGGCAGTGTTGGTGCACGCCTTTAATCCCAGCACTTGGGAGGCAGAGGCAGGTGGATTTCTGAGTTTGAGGCCAGCCTGGTCTACAGAGTGAGTTACAGGACAGCCAGTTACAGGACACAGAGAAACCCTGTCTCAAAAAAGAAAAGAAAAGAAAAGAAAAGAAAAGAAAAGAAAAGAAAAGAAAAGAAAAGAAAAGAAAAGAAAGAATGATTTTCAACAAAATGCAAGGTAGTTTCAAATGAGTCATTTCACTTTTATTCAGAACCTTGCTTAAAGAAAAAAATAGATGCAAGGATGGAATTTAATGGCTGATAACCCAAGAATGAAGAAAGGCCCTAGGCCCTTCACCTGTATGCTTTCATATGTGTTCCTCCCTACACAAAATTAATAAACATAAAGAATTTTTTAAAACTTGAATGTAGCCTATTAAACACACAATAAAAAAAAACTAGTCTTTAAAACATTAAAAACCTATTTCTAAGGCAGGAAAAGACGAGACAAATATTGAAACTCCTAATGTCAAACTTACCAACAAAGGACAGAAATATTATGCAAAAAGAAATAAAATCAAATTACCAAAAGATTTTCATATTAATGAATACTATATTACATGACATTATAATGCTCTGAAAGTTTCTGAATTCATACATATTTGTGTTTTACAAACCACTTACTTTTTCAGTTGAGGAGCAGCTGTTACCTGAGTCTTGCATGCTAGTTTTCCTTAGCTAAAATAGCAAGCAACGGGTGGCTAGAATGTTGAGACATATACTTTCCTACTCTTAAAGACAGGGTAAAGATAATATTGATTTGTAGGTTTTATTTGTGCTTTCCAGCTATAATCTTTTAAAAATCAAGAACTAAGGAATGTAAACTACTTGAAAATAGCTATTCTAAGTATTTAAGTATGTAACTGAAATTATGTTATTCTGTTCAAATTAAGTGCTTTAGTAAATGCAGCATAAAAAACTAGCTGAATCAGAGAATAAAATATTCTAAAATACTGCTTTGATAACTATTGCAAAATCATAAAAGTATTACTATCCTCCAGGATGTTTAGTTACTAGAGTGACTCTGCAGTCCTCAGGCATGCAGAGGTCAGAATGAAACTCCACTCATTCCCTCACTTATGAAATAGAATTATGTCACTTAGATGCTCACTTAATGCCACTGTTTTCCCAGGAGGTTGTCTCTAGCAAAGCCATAACAGTACACAGACATACCTCCTATACCTAGAGAGCTCATATTCTACTAGAGAAATTAGTGGGTGTATTTTCAAGTAATATACCTATTATATATTACATAAATAACTAAGAATAACAGGTTACAAAACAGAGATAAGTGTAAGGAAATATTCAAAAACTCTACAAAGACACATGCCTCAGACCTGAAAGGTCACAGAAGTTCTAGAGAAGTAGGTTCCATCCAGATTACTGTTACAAATAGGGATACTTACTGCTTCAAGTAGAGAGATCTAGTACTCTCAGAAATGAAACTATTCAGTACTGTTCTACGAGAGGACCAGTGAGTACAAAGGCTCGTTTTCTGCCCTGATGTGCTGGTTAGATGATTAAACAATAGGGTGAACAAAGCACTTATCTCGGGAGTTGGCAGACAAAAGATAACCGGTAACAGTACCTTGTTTTAAGATTAAGCTGTCCATTTTGTAAATCATATTTCAAGTAATGAATCACATATTTAGGGAGTAAATAAAGTTTAGTTCATGAAGGTGGAATATGATCTTACTAACATGCATGTCAGTCTAGCTGGACAAAAGTTGCAGGTGGAAGGTATTAACACAAAGTTAAAGAGAAGAGGGTGGGGCTGGGATGCTCAGAGCACCTGAAGTGCAAGCATGGGGATTTGAGCTCTACCACAAGAACTCAGGTGCAAAACAAAGCTGGGAGGAGTCAGACAGTTTGATTGCTGGGGCTTTCTAGACAGTAACCCTAACTAAGTCAGATGCTTCTAAGAAGAGATGACATCAAGTCAAAATTAATAAAGAGACAATGACATTAATAATGAATAAAGTGACCAGTCAAAAAGTTAGGGTAATTATAAACTTATATGCTCCAGGCATTGATATAGCCAATCTTATACTGTCAGACACTCAGGGACACAACAGCACTAAAGACTATGACTGAAGCTACCATAGCTATAAAGGTATCTACTATAGTATATATGCCCTGAAGTGGGCACTTCTTTACTGTTTCATTTCCTTAGTTCCCAGTAACAGCAGCTTCTCAGAAGGGAGGCTAGCCCATGGGATTCCTACTTCTATGCCACTGAACTTACCAGTGTCCTGGACTAGATGCATGGCCATTTGACATGTTGCTAAGTCATCTGAGAAGAGTAACCCTCAACAGAAAATAAGTCCAATTTGCATTTCCTTAATTACTGACTGATACTGAAGGACCCAGCCACTGTGGGTGGTACCACCCCTGGGCATTTGAACCTGGGGTGCTATATATAACAAAGCAGGCTGAGCAAGCCAGAGGGATGGAAGCCAGTAAGCAGCACTCCTTCAGGTCCCTGCATGGAAGGGCCCCCTGCCTCCAGATCCCTACCCCATCTGAGTTCCTGGCCTGCCATCCCTCACTGATGGAATGGGATATAGACAGAAATAAACCCTTTCTTACCCAAGCTGCTTTTAGTTATTGTGTTTTATAATAGAAATTGAAACCTAACTAAGACACCTAGATAATATTTATCATTCTCTCACATAAACAAAGGGTACAAGGGGTAGGGTGCTACAAAAATGAAGTATTATGGTATCTGTGGTAGGTGGATTTAAAACCTCAAATCAAAATTTCAAGCTGCAAATCAAGATTACAGCGTTCATTTACTAAAACTGTTCCTTCAATTTATATCTCCCATCTTCACTTATTCTTCATCTAATAGAGAGTCAAAAGCAAGCATACAGAGACCTGGGAAAGAAGTGGAAGCAAGTAAAACAAAGGCCATGAACAGCAATAGCAGAACCTCTCAAATTACCTCAAGGCTGAGCCAGGGCAGTGTGGCAGTAGAGTGCCACCATATCTATACACATGCTGTTCAGAG
Source organism: Mus minutoides (assembly GCA_902729485.2). Classification (NCBI taxonomy): domain Eukaryota; kingdom Metazoa; phylum Chordata; class Mammalia; order Rodentia; family Muridae; genus Mus; species Mus minutoides. The sequence continues at coordinate 405,524 of LR750168.1, forward strand.
CTGCTATCACCTTTACAACTGCAAATGCTCCTTGAAAAATGATATAAAATAAAGTATTTTCTAGTTGAGACATGTTTGTGTTCTCATTCACATTCAAGCTGGGGTTTTTCAGTCATGTAATGAACATACATGTTGCATGTTTTGTCAGTCACACTTCACTAGCTTTTACTACATGAATGAAGCATTCCTAAATTATTACTGCAGAGACCTCAGGTTACCATGAGCCAATCCTTGCACAGTTATATTTTAGTCACTCTGTAAGTCTAAACCCTACCACTTGATGAAGTAGTTCTGCAGCACCATGAACAGTCACCTGAAACTGCACTGGTTTTACCTTGTGTCTACCCAGCAGCATTGCCAGTAGCTACATAAAATCGCAGACCTGTTTCTCAGCATTGGTCCTGGCTGATTCCTCTTGTGCCAGCACCATTTCACGCTCTGCAGTTATCTGTACACTTTCTCTCAGTGCTTCTTCCAGCTCTTCAATCCTGTCATCCTTCTTACGGAGACTGTCCTGGAAAACGATGAAGACCCAGTGAAGTTACTCAGTTACCTCAAGGAGTGCCTACCCATCACGGAAGAGCTATCATTAAACATCCTTCTATTCAGAAGCAAACTGAGGCCAGAAAGATTCCTCCAAGAGTAAAGAGCTAAACAAGGGAAGAAGAGAAATGAAGGAAGCTGAAGTCTGTTATTAAGAGCATAGGATAACGTTAGTGAAGCGAGGCAGACATGATGGATTTGCTCTCTGCAACAGAGAGAAGGAAGTGCTGGTGTTAGATGGCATAAGCAATAAGAGGTTAACTATTTAAAAATACAAAACTATTTTAAAAACCTACCACTTAAACTGGGCTGAAAGCCAGCTCTGATGGAGTCTGTACTTAGAGTCAATACCACAAGACTATCTCCCTTTGAAAGTCACAACTAGATGACAGACTCGAGCTTCATAAAGACAGTTTCTGAAAATTTTCTTTTCAAAAAGGAACATGCTTCCTAACATTTGAATAAAGTGAAACTTTGCCTTCTTCTGAAAAGAACTAGAAACACACACATATATATTATACACATATATACATATGAATGAGCAATGTAGTTAAGCAAGTCATACACTCTAGCAGGAGTCTGTAATGTTACTTTCCATCTATGTAGCAAAACTCTTATTAGTCTTTAGGATCTCAAAGACAGTATAGCAGGAGGAAAGATAAAAGAAAAAGCCAAAAATGCAACCATGGATTTCTCAGACTATTCTAAGCATTTTCTTTTCAATTTATTAAGGGGAGAGGGGGAACGCAAACCAAAAGATTTGGAACGCAGAACTTTATTTGATACTTGTGTTTTGTATTCAAATATGAAAATGATTAACAAGGTTGCCTATATGTTGATACAAAGAAGAAGAAAAGCAAGCCCTTATCTCTTAATTTCTTTTAACTCAAATGAACTACAGAACTGAAGCTAAAACCAGGTGTGGTAACTCCTACCTAAACGACAGCACTCATAAGGCTGAGGCAGGAGGTTGTCCATGAGATCAAGGCGATCTTGGACTACAGTGTGAGACTCAAAAAAAGATGAGAGAGGAGGAAAGAAGAAGAAAACAAAACTAAGAAACTGGGGGAAGGGGGTGTTTCAGGATAGTGGGTTGGGGATAATGGGGTTTGGGTTCTGCTTTTAAAAATAAAACCAGAAAGTGACGGCAACAGAAGCAAAATCAAACAACTGGAATTACCTCAGATAATAACAATCTCGGCTTTACAGCAAATAATCAAAATAACAAAGCAACACTTACAGAAGAGAGAAAACTTTCCCAACTATATATCTGACAAGGGCTAATACTCGAAAATGAGTACTAAACAGCAAGAAAATGATCCAAGTCATCCATAAAAAGGACAGGAGATGAGTACTAAACAGCAAGAAAATGATCCAAGTCATCCATAAAAAGGACAGGAGATGCATAGAATCCCTAAAGAACACATAAAAATGACACATAATTTTGAAAACAAACTCTTCAACGTCACAAGTCATTGATAAAATGTAATTAGAAACCACAAAGAGATATTTCAGTCCTTTTGGATCATTATAAAAAGACAGGAAGTGAGCACTTATGAGGATGCAGGCAGGGACTCTTTCTCATTCACTATGGCAAACAGGATGGAGCTTCCTCAAAATACTAAAACTCAATTACTGCACGAGTCAGCAGTTCCACTCCTGGACACTGAAATGAAAGGAGATTGGTGGGCTGCAGGAACATCTACCTGACCAGCCTTACTAGAGCACCACATAATGGCCCATGGCTAAACAACAGCCAGGACCAGAATCAGCCTAAGTGTCTTATCAATAGATGAATGGATAAGGAAATATTCTATCTTCCAGCCAGGACCAGAATCAGCCTAAGTGTCTATCAATAGATGAATGGATAAGGAAATATTCTATCTTCCAGCCAGTGAGATGACTCAACCAGCAAAGCTAGATGCTTTGAGTTCAATTCTCTAGAACTTGCATGAAGACTGAACAAGCGGTCTCTACAAAGTTGTCCTCTGCCTTCCATGCAAGCACAAGGCATGTCACAAGTGTTTCCCCTTCATATAGACATGTACAAAACAACAATAATTTTAAAAATTAAAAGGTTCTCCATGTCATCCTTACTCAGATTGCATGACTTTCTATCTTCTTCTTCTCTATCTTCCTGGTCCAGGCAATTGCCAAAATTTATGGCTTACCTGATAGGGAGATTTTTAAAAACATTAATAATAAAATCATCTTTAAGTTCAATTGGTTTGTTCTTTCAAAAAATGTGCTATATGTACATAACAGGAATATTACCAAACAGTGGATGGGGGGAGGAGAGAGGGAGAGGGAGAGGGAGAGGGAGAGGGAGAGGGAGAGGGAGAGCCCTAGAGAGCTTTGTTTTCCATTATGACAATAACCCCAGAGGACATCAAGTTAACTGAAATGAGCTAAGTACATTAAGCTAAACTGAGCATATGGAATCTAAAAAGTTGATGTCATAGAAGCAGAATGGAAGAGAAACATTTTTCCTTGTTTTGCTTTAATCTAAGGTAGTTAACCCAGCAAGGACTATTCCTGAACCTTGTCTTTGCTCTTTGGGAGGATAGCTAATCATGTCAGACTGAAGTCAGGAAGCCATCAGTGAGGTGAGACACAGTAACCACCTACATCAGGAAGACAGGACATGAAGTAGTCTGTGTTGTCAGCCCAGTTGGGGTTCTTGGACACATCTTTTGCAAAAAAATGTATCCTTGCTAAAATACACTTGCTTTGTGTATTCTTTTATGGGACACCAAGATTATTTATTGATTACTGCTAAGAATTGGGGGCTTTTCTGGGAGTTGAAACCTAACTGGAATGTGTTCAGATTCCCTCCCTAAGGAGAGACATGACCCTTTCCAAATGCAGTGGCTTCCAGAGTTTCTGGTGAAATACATTTTTTTCTATCAGCAATTACCCCAGTAAGGAAGGTTTCTCTACAATACAGCAAAGGGCCCAAATGAGTAAAAACCACTGTAACCAGGCACAAGTGTGCACAGGCCAAAGGTAAGAAATGGTATGAAGGACAGCATTCTCTAGTAGTCAGGCAAGTCGTTCTGGATGTTGAAACTTATAATGCATGAAATGCAGTGGGGACAGGATGTGAACTCACCTAGGAAGAGGAATGGCAAGCAGGGCTTCATGGGGCAGTAAGGAGAGGGAGGTACTGAGACCCTCAAACAACAACAACAACAACAACAACAACAACAGACAACAGACAACAAATCCTCTGGTTAGCAAGCAGCTCTCTAACTCTGTTCAATATATTCCTCTCTATCCTAAGTAAAGACAGGTTGATCAATGCTAAATAAGTAAGTAATGAATACAGACAGACAGACAGACAGGCAGCAGATATAAATGCTGCAAAACTTAGATGTAATGCCCTGTCTTCTCTCCCAAGCAGCTCCTCTTCGAACTGGGTCAAAATGCCACAGATAGCTATTAACGTTTTAAATTAAGAACAAGTTGGTTTCTTATGGTTTTAAATTCTAGCCACTGAGAGTCACAGACCCTGCTGACCTCAACCCACACCATGATCAAGTGGGACAAAATGGCCCATGGATTCCTATTGTGGCACAACTTGAGCACAGGAACTGAGCAGAAGTCGAACAGGTTTCAGATGACATTGCTTGGCATCCACTGTTATGATTTGTGTGATAGGGTAATGGACTCATCGTTCTTATTTTGAAACCAAGGAATACTTTCCTATTTTGTTGCCTTGTTATTTTAGACCTACATGGTAACCTAACTCAGGTGACTTTAAGGAAAAAGGGGTGACTATCCTTATTCAATCTGTGAAATGAATAAATCCCATAATGGCTATGCATATTTAATCTATAAGATAATGAATCCCATAGGGATTTGTTCCCTGATGAAGGTTGGGCTAATTTTATTATGTAGAAGAGTTTACTATAAGGAAGAAGTAACCATGTGGTTGTTTGTCATCTTGGCTAATAACCCCATCAAGATGGATGGGACCATGTGATGTAGCTACCATCTTGGCTAATGATGTTATTAAGATGTATACAGTCACATGACATGGTGCCATCTTGGTTATTGATATCATGAACATGGCAAAGGCTACATGAATTCACTGGCATCTTGGTTAATGTAATCACATTTCATAAACCAAAATAGTGATAGCTATAAAACTTCCCAGTGCTAGTGAGCCTCTATTTTATATGAAATTAAGAGAAAAAACCAGGCCTCCATGGTGTTTTGTTTGTTTGTTTTGTTTTAATTTTGACACATCGTTTTACATGATTTATTTACAGATTTCTAGAGGGAACTTCAGGGTTTTCCCAATACATGCTCCCAACACTACCAGGTATCAATGGTAGCTGACACTTTTAAATGGCTAGACTCCAAAAGCTCAGATATAATTTGTTTCAGCCTAGAGCTGAGTGTTTGGAAAGCACAGGTACCAAGGGAAACCAAAGGAATGGATTTCCAGGTGCTAGGCAATCTCCTGTCAGCGGGCACCTACAAGAGCTGGAGGCAAAGAGCAATCGCTTGGCTTGGGAAGGAGGCTTGAGATGTAGGATGTTCTGTGTCTTGATGCCTGTTCTTTCATGATATCTACATGTTTTTCTATAAATGAAATAGAGTATTCTTTTCCTTCTCAAGACTCCTCTATTCCAGACTTGTGGCCTGCTTTTATTTCTGTCCTCCCAAGACCTAGGTACCCTGACTTTTGTTTTCACTTTTCCCTTATAATGACTCAAGGAGGCAAGGAAAAGAACAGGCTAATGCCACCGCTTTCCAGCACCTTTAGGTTTTACTGTTTTCTATGTTTTACATTCTTTAGATTACAAGACTAAATGTGGTGAATTATAAGGTGGCTTTTCTATCATGGATGCCTAACAGACAGCCCTCTTTACAAAGAAAAACCCATCCTGAGCACTATGAAGGTTGACCCCTACCTGAAAAGTATGATGTAGATTTACAAATTATAAATTTGAGGAAAGGGGTCAAAGGAATCACTTAAGGGAGTATTAAAGGTTTGAACCACAAATAAACAGAAATCTCCCAGCACTGTATAACCATTATATTATCCTAAAACTTGATCTCTTGTTAGGAGGGAGAGTCCTTCTTAAGTTTTTCAGGCTTAGTCTGCATTTGCATGCAGGCCCAAACAATTGTGGGTCCAGGCTTCCAAGCAGTTGATCATACCAAATCCAGTCAGGGAGGATCTCAGATAAGTAAAGATATATAAAGTACTTCTGATAGTCTTTTCTTCCATCACTGGTGCTGAATGTCACTTACCCAAGATCCTATCAATTTAAGGTATCTAATCTTGGTTGTCAACTAGACTAGGGCTGGAATCCTAAAACCCAAACAGCTGGATATGCCTGGAGGATTTTCTTGATTGAATCGTTTGAGCTGGGAAGACTGACCCTAAGACTGGGTTACACCATCATAAAGAAGAAAGTGTTGGCTTTTTCTTACTTGCCTTCCTCTCACTGACAAGTTCATCTATCCCATTGCTGAGACATTCCCATGCTAGTATTAGATCCTACTTCTTTAGGATTCTACTGAGATGAGCTGAGATATCTAACTTCAAGAGCTGAAACCCTTGGACTTTCTGTCAAGAGATGCCATTGATGAACTAGCCAGACCACGGCCTGCCTGTAATATATTTGATTTTTAAGATCATTTTCAAAATTAACTTCCAGATTTCTCTATCATCCTCCCACATCTAACTCCTTTTTGCTGTCTCCACTGGGCTATCTCACGAACACTATAACTGTTGAAAATGGACTTATTCTTTTTCCCAGACTAGCTCAAATAACTATCATTATCAGGCTCTGTCATCTTATTTATTACCATTATATATTCAAATATCGAGGCCACGATCCTAGGAATAACGCATCTCTGTGCCCATCCCTTCAGTGCACACCGTTCTTATTCACTGTCATTCCCACTATTACACCACAGGCCTACTACAATGCGCTCCTGAAAGGAGGGATTTGCTCTGTCTTCTACACTACTGACTGGTCTGCCACTCAATTCTGTACACATTGATGACACTCATTTGTTTTACTCCAATGCTGTCAAAATACAAACTGGATCTGTCATCCTTTCACTGTAAACCCACTGTGGTCACTAAAGTCCTTAGTGATCTGACCCTCTCTTGCACACTCTACAGCAGCTTTCACCCTGAGAATGGCCCTTACTAAACCCATTCCCTCCACTCTTTACATTTACGTTGCTGTTCTGCTTTAGTAGGGGCTGACTTTTCTAGGAGCACATCCTAGACTTGGTGTCCAACCCCAGAGTACACTGTTTGCTTTCATGCATTGCTGCCTTTGCTTCCTTCCCTACTGCTGTAATAAAATATCTAACAGAAGCAGCATGAAGGAGAAAGAATTCATCTTGGCTCATAGTTTGAGCTACAATGTAGTCAAGTTACAGAGAGGGACAAAGAAGTCAAGGCAGCAGAAAGTGGCATTGGCATTGATCACACTATAGCTGCTACAATTATGATTAGATTTGGTTTATTTAAGGTGTGAATAATTACGCTCTTGTTGCTCTCTCAGAGAAGCTGGGTTTGACTGTCAACACCCCGATGGCAGCTCACAACCATCTGTAACTCAAGGTGTATGGAATGTCATGCTCTCTTCTGACCTCCACACTCATACATGCAGGCAAAACACCCATATGCATAACAACATAAAAATATAAATTAAAAAAAGGGTGCACACCTTTAAAGAATAGAAAGAGGGGACTGGAGTGATGGTTCTGTGATTAAGAGCACTGGCTGCTCTTCCAAAGGACCTATGTTCAATTCTCAGCACAAACATGGTAGCTCACAGCTATATGTAACTCCAGTATCAGGAGGTTTGACACCCTCTGAGGGCACCAGGTATACAAAAGTAGTACACATACATATAGGCAAAGGACCTATACATGTGAAATAATAATGGTAACAATAATAATAATAATAATAATAATAATAATAATAATAATAATTTACTGTTATAAAATAATAATTTTTAAACTTTAAAAGAAAAAATAGAAGGAAAAAACAAAGGCAGGGATGGAGAGAGACAGACCCACACAAACCCAAACTGCCAAGTACTTTAATGAATGGAACTGCCGGACAGTTGTGCAAACAATCCTGAAGCTTTACTGTAACACACTCATTGGACTGACATTGAACTTACCAATTAAGTGTGATCAACTTGAAGCAAGATGACTCCTATGCTGAGGTATCCTCACATAGCTGTAGAATAAAACTTGCCTTTTCTATTTCAAAGCCATTCCTTTCTTTTGCTTAACAGAGAGTCTAAGGGGAAGGCAGCAAGCAGGGTTAGAAAGAGAAAGAGGAGGCTACAGAGGCAGAGCAAAGAGCAGATAATGGAGGAGCAGATCTTGGCGTGCACTCCTTCAGCCTTGGGCTCTGACCTGCAGTTGCTGAGAGCTGTCGCTGAGACTGTCCTCCCTTCTGCGGGCCTCCTCCAGCATCTGTGCACTCTTCTTCTTCTCCACCTGTTCCTTGTGTTTCAGATTTGCTACCTTCTTATTCTGGTCTTTCACTTGCCTGTTGATGGAAAAGGAAGACAAAGCTTTTCATGTATGCACAGAAGGTATGTTTACTTACATACTTGCCTGTGTCAAGGAGCATCTGAATAGCAACAAGATACTCCTGATGCAAACTCTTTTGAAAAATTCCAACTTTTTCCTGTCCAAGGTACCAAACTGTACACAATAATAATGCTGCAGTTTTCTAATGGAAATGTATTCTAGCACATACAATGAAACTGTTGAATAAAAGAAAGGCACAGGAGGGGGTGAAACATAGAAGCAGTTTCTTGATATCAATATACTGAAATATTAGTTGGCTGATTAAGATATGATCTTGGAACACCATCACAATCATATGCTTATTAAATACTTCAAATACTCAATAGGCAATGTCTACTTTATGTATGGATGACAATAATGACAGAAGCAGCTAGGAACTTAGGAGATCAAACAGAATACTCTATTTTTGCAGCTCTGTATTATCTTGATACACTGCCACTCTATCCTTCACTGTGAGTAGTCTAAAATATATTAAATTCAATTTTATGTTTAGAGTGGCCTTCCTATTGTGAAGAATGCTATTCATGCTTACAATCTCAGTATTTGCAAGGGTTAGGAAGGACAGCTGGGATTTTAAGGCCAGCCTAGGCTACATAATAAGGTCTAGGCCAGTCTTAATGTACAGAATAAGATGTTTTCAAACAAATAAAAATGAAAATCCTTTTCTTACATGTCTGTTACACATACATAGATGACTCCATTAGTTTCACATTTTTAAATTTTATAAGATTTCTAAGTACTTACTTTCAATGTGTTGTCTAAGACTCAGAGTTACCAGTGAAAATGGCATGGATTATTTTAATTTCTCAATTTCTTCTATAATATCAAACAACGCCTAGAATCTTTTACTCCATTCTCAAAGTAATGGGCAACTTTCTTGCTATGGCAAACAATGCTACTCAGTACAAAGTGACAGAACTATGAAAGAGTTTGTCCAAAGGATAGGTCCAGGTCACATAGTACATCTTTAACAATTTCTCTAATAGGAATGCCTAGTCATCTGTCACATGTCACCACATCAACTAACACTTAGCGTTATGTAGACACAGTGTCTCAGGTGTAGGACTTTTTTATAGGGTAGGCTGGAAAGCTGACATGAAACCCAGGGTCCTGCATACATGCTCAGAGAAGCTTCTACCACTGCTCTACATCCTCAGACCAGCCAATTCAAGTTCTAAAAGGCAGCCTCTTAGTTATTAGGTTGAACCGCCCTTCATATAGTGTCTGGCCTTTCCTCTTTCCACCACTGTCAGTCACCTAAACATGTTTCTTCCATTGGTTAGGACACCTTTATTTTATTTTGTTGTTGTTGTTGTAAGTATGTTTGCTTGTTTGTTTAATTTATTCTTCTTTCATATATTACATCCAGACCGCAGTTTGCCCTCTCTCCACTGAATCCCTACACCCCCACCTCCTTTTCCTCAAGATTTACTACCCCCTTTCCCTTTAGAAAGGAGCAGGTCTCCCAGGGATATCAACCAAAAACAGTATATCAAGCTGCACTAAAACTAGGCACAACCCTTACATTAAAGGTGGACAAGGCAACCTAGCAGAAGGAAAAGGGTTCCAAAAACAGGCACAAGAGTTATACAATGCCCCTGTTCCCATGGTTACGAGTCACACAAACTCATCAAGCTACACAACTATAACATATGCAAAGTTCCTAGGTCAGACCCATATGGGCTTCTCTGTGAGCCCCGATGAGCCCTGGTAGGAGATTCTGTGGACTTTCTTGTGTTGTCCTTGACACATTTGGCTCCTACAATCCTTCCTCTCCCTCTTTCACTAGATTCTGAGAGCTCTGCCTAGTGTTTGGCTGTGGGTTTCTGCACCTGTTCCCATTAGTTGCTGGGTGAAGCCTTTCAAGGGTTTCCCTCTGTCTGTCTCTGTCTGTCTCTGTCTCTCTGTCTCTGTAATGGCAGATCTCTTAAATATTGTCTAAATATTCTCCCCCAACATATGAGCTATTTCACTAATTGCTTTGTGTTGCACCTGTATTTAGCCACCACTGGATCATAACAGACCACACATACAAAGATCTTACATTTAGAGTCAATTAGTTCTGACGATGGGGCTAGGAACACGCAGTGAGAAAAAAACTAGTTTCTTCAATGAACAGTGCTGAAAAACTGGATCTACTTGAAGAACAATGGGCTTGAGCCCATATTTTCACATCATATATAAAATTAACACAAGACATATTAATGACTTAAATATGAAGCCAAAAATTAAGAGAATGAAACAAAGAAAGGAATTCCATAACAATTAGCAGTACATTTTCTTGTTTGTTTGTTTCAAAAGTACTCTCTACAAAGCAAAGAGATTCTCTCAAACTAAAAAACTGGTCCATGTCAAATAAAAGAGTTAAGAGAATCTTTTAGACAGAAAGGCAGAAAATATTTGCAAACCAGAAAACAAGCCTGATAAAGAGTTAATATACAAATTTAGTGAAAATCAATTCATTTCACTAAGAGAAAAAAATTAAGAATGGGGAAAAGGCCCCAGTACAGGGGAATGCCAGGGCCAAGTAGCGGGAGAGGGAGGGTAGGGGAGCAGAGCGGGGAGAGGATATAGGGGACTTTTGGATAACACTTGAAATGTAAATGAAGAAACTCTCTAAAAAAAAAAAAAGAATGGGGAAAAGATGTAGGACAATGGCATACACTGCTAGCTTCATGGAGTCTGAAGTCTAAGAATCATGTGAGTACAAGACCAGTCCAAACAAGATACAAAAGCAACCAACTTAAAGAAGGTGGGGTTGGGGGTTGGAGGTGTGTGGTAAAATGAAGAAAAGACTTAATATTTTATAGAAAATGCAGCTGGGCAGTGGTGGCACACGCATTTAGTCCCAGCACTTGGGAGGCAGAGGCAGGCAGATTTCTGAGTTCGAGGCCAGCCTGGTCTGCATAGTGAATTCCAGGACAGCCAGGACTACACAAAGAAACCCTATCTTGAAAAACCAAAAAGAAAAAGAAATATGCAAAACACCAATTTTTATATGTGGAAAATGTTTTATAGACAAAGGAATAACTGTATCTACATAGGAAAACATATTCAACATTATAAAAAATGCAAATCAAGCCTATAAGTAGCACCTCATAATATATCATCTCTTATAATGGCTATAATAAATATGATAAGAACTTCAAGTCTCTGAAGAAAGAAATCCAAGAAGAACTCAGAAGATGGAAAGATCTCCCAAGCTCATTGATTGGCAGGATCAATATAGTAAAAATGGCTATCTTACCTAAGGCAATCTACAGATTCTATGCAATCCCCATCAAAATTCCAACTCAATTCTTCAACGAATTAGAAAGGGCAATTTGCAAATTCATCTGGAATAACAAAAAACCTAGGATAGCAAAAACTATTCTCAAAAATAAAAGAACCCCTGGTGGAATCACCATGCCTGACCTCAAGCTGTACTACAGAGCAATTGTAATAAAAACTGCATGGTACTGGTACAGCAACATACAGGTAGATCAATGGACTAGGATTGAAGACCCAGAAATGAATCCACACACCTATGGTCACCTGATCTTTGACAAGGGAGCTAAAACCATCCAGTGTTAAAAAGACAGCATTTTCAATAAATGGTGCCGGCACAACTGTCGGTTATAATATAGAAGAATGGGAATTGATCCATTCTTATCTCCTTGTGCCAAGGTCAAGTCTAAGTGGTTCAAGGAACTCTACATAAAACCAGAGACACTGAAACTTACAGAGGAGAAAGTGGGAAAAAGCCTCAAAGATATGGGCACTGGGGAAAAATTCCTGAATAGAACAGCAATGGTCGAGAATTGACAAATGGGACCTCATAAACTTGCAAAAGATACTGTCAATGAGGTCACCAACAGATTGGGAAAGGATCTTTACTAAACCTAACTCAGATAGGGGACTAATATCCAATATATAGAGAGAACTGAAGAAGGTGGACTCCAGAAATTCAAATAACCCCTTTAAAAAATGGGGTACAGAGCTAAACAAAGAATTCTCAACTGAGGAATATCGACTGGCTGAGAAGCACCTAAAAAAATGTTCAACACCCTTAATCATCAGGGAAATGCAAATCAAAACAACCGTAAGACTCCACCTCACACCAGTAAGAATGGCTAAGATCAAAAATTCAGGTGACAGCAGATGCTGGCGAGGATGTGGAGAAAGAGGAACACTCCTCCATTGTTGGTAGGATTGCAAACTTGTACAACCACTCTGGAAATCAGTCTGGTGGTTCCTCAGAAAATTGGACATAGTACTACCGGAGGATCCCGCAATACCTCTCCTGGGCATATATCCAGAAGATATTCCAACTGGTAATAAAGACACATGCTCCACTATGTTCATAGCAGCCTTATTTATAATAGCCAGAAGCTGGAAAGAACCCAGATGTCCCTCAACAGAGGAAAGGATACAGAAAATGTGGTACATTTACACAATGGAGTACTACTCAGCTATTAAAAACAATGAATTTATGAAATTCCTAAGCAAATGGATGGACCTGGAGGGTATCATCCTGAGTGAGGTAACCCAATCACAAAAGAACTCACAGAACATATACTCACTGATAAGTGGATATTAGCCCAGAAACTTAGAATACCCAAGATACAATTTGCAAAACACATGAAACTCAAGAACGAAGACCAAAGTGTGGACACTTTGCCCCTTCTTAGAATTAGGAACAGAACACACATGGAAGGAGTTACAGAGATCAAGTGTGGAGCTGAGTCAAAAGGATGAACCAACCAGTGACTGCTGCAGCTGGGGATCCATTCCATAATTAGCCACCAAACACAGACACTATTGCATACACCAGCAAGATTTTGCTAAAAGGGCCCTGTTATAGCTGTCTTGTGTGAGGCTATACCAGTGCCTGGCAAACACAGAAGTGGATGCTCACAGTCAGCTATTGGGTGGAACATAGGGTTCCCAATGGAGGAGCTAGAGAAAGTACCCAAGGAGCTGAAGGTGTCTCCAACCCTATAGGTAGAACAACAGTATGAAGTAACCAGTACCCCCAGAGCTCATGTCTCTAGCTGCATATGTAGCAGAAGATGGCCTAGTTGGCCATCATTGGGAAGAGAGGCCCCTTGGTCTTGCAAACTTTATATGCCCCTGTACAGGGGAATGCCAGGGCCAAGAAGTGGGAGTGGGTGGGTAGGGGAGCAAGACAGAGTTGGGGGAGAGTAGAGGGGATTTTCGGAATGGTATCTGAAATGTAAATGAAGAAAATATCTAATAAAAAATTGGGGGAAAGAAAAACAGATAGCAAGTGTTGGCGAGGATGTGGACAAAACAGAATCCTGGTACTGAAGTAACCACTATGGAAATTTTTTTGGCAGATCCTCAAAAAACCTAAAAACAATGAGCATTATTATTAACTGTGCATGCACACACAAGGAAGATGTCAAAAGATCAGGTGTGTCTGCTTTTGTCTTTATGAGTCTTTTTCTTGATTGTCTAGACAAATTATTTTTAACTTCTTTTTAACAATAAGATAGTTACATCTTAATGGTCGGATGCAGTCCACATTCTCCACATGGTTCCCTATTTTCATTCTCAATATCCTTCATTTAATAATAATAATGAGCAGCCTAGAGGCTGAGATAGAAGAACGGGTCACAAGTTTGAGACCAATCTGGCTTACATAGTGAATCTCAGAACAGTTTCTACTAAATTAAGACCCTGAACCAGTATATCCTTTAAGAACTGTGCAGGCCTGCCATCCAGCTGAGCAGGAAGGATCCCAATTCAGAGCCTGCCTGACAACAGAGTGAGTTCAAGGTCAGCAAGGACAACTTAGTGAGACTCTGCTTCAAAATAAAAAGTAGGCCTACCTATCAGCATGCATCATGGGGAGGAGAGAGCTTACAGAGCCCATCTCCTCTGGGAAGCTCAGAGTGTGAGGAGTTAACGTGTGCTGAGGAAGAGGAGTCGAGAGGAAATGCTGAATTAATGGCACTGACAACAAAATAAAAAGTTGTCCTGTGATAGAATCCACACCATTGAAAAGACAACACTTCACTTTGTCATGTGAGGTTTTTACAAGTGTCTGCTACAGACAACACAATAAAAACATCACCATCAAAGGAAATAAAGATAACATTTACATTTGATTTTCCAACTTCATAATTTTGTTTTAGCATCTCCAAAATATAGTAGTCTACCAATTAATAACAACAACAAGATTGGGGACTTCACATTAGAAAAGTCAAAGAAATTAAGAATAGTTCATTTTTTATGAGTAATATAGCTTATTTTCAAAATTCTTCTTAGACTTTTCACATATTATATACATAAATTCCTCTCACTTTTTATCTGAGGGTTATTACAGATGGTGCTGGCAGCTAGTGATATCTGTAGCAAGACCTGGTTATTGAGGGCATTGTGACACACAAAATAAGGAACCCACTTAAGACCACTAGATTAGTTTTTGGTTAAAGGCATAATTATAGGCCGAATGTCTGATCCAATCAAAGCTACACTACTTTTCAGCACTTTGTAAAATCATAATTATATCTTAAAGTAAAAGAAAATAAATTTACTCCTTACAACACAGAACTAGGTCACAGTTTTGAATTTTAGAACAAGATTTAAGAAATCCATTGCTCACAATCTAATCTACCCTATACCTAATTTATGTGTGTTTTTAAAAATAGTTACATTCTGATTTTCAAAATACTTGCTATAATATTCATGTGACGTTATTAACTCAAAAAAGTGTAAAAAAGTTCTTGCAACACAGAGAATGTGCCCAAACATAACTGTGCATGCACACACAAGGAAGATGTCAAAAGATCGGGTGTGTCTGCTTTTGTCTTTATGAGTCTTTTTCTTGATTGTCTAGACAAATTATTTTTAACTTCTTTTTAACAATAAGATAGTTACATCTTAATGGTCGGATGCAGTCCACATTCTCCACATGGTTCCCTATTTTCATTCTCAATATCCTTCATTTTAGTTTGCGTCCATTGCTGTTACATTCTAAAGACTAAGAATAAGCATTACCTGACATCTCTCTCCACTGACGTTTCCTGCCTTGGCTTGTGTGTACGACGAGTGTGAGCATGGGCGTATGTATACACAGTGTATCCCAAAGTAACTACAACGGAGGAGAGCCCAAGGAGATTCCTGCCTCACAAAACACCCTTTTCACTTGTTTTCTTAGTATGGGACATAAAAACCAATTTCAAAATATGTTAGCAAAATAGAAGGCATTTATTGAATGTATATGTAGAAATATATATTATGAAACATAAGAACTGTGGAATAGAGATTTTCATTCTTTTTTCCCCTATAAACTAAACAGTAAATAATTTTGCTTAAATCTTAGCATACAAGAAAATCCAAACATGTTAGAAAATCCATAATGTACTAGGAAAAAAAGAAATCCAATAGTTTTGTAAGAATTTTTTTAAAACTCAGACTTCAGTTGTACTTGGATTAATCTGAGTTAAATTTAGGCAAATGCATATCTTTTATCAGTTTTCAAGCAGAAAAGAAGTGAGTGTGATTAATATGATATCCTTTATTAAAAATCACAACTGATCATTTCTCAGGATGACAGCAGTGAGATAATCACTGACAGACGTAACTCTGCACCATCACATGATGGGAGCAAACAGAAGCCTAAAAGCTCAAACACAGAGAGAGGAAGGAAATACACGTTTATTCTCCATGATCCCTGGGACCAAAGAATTTATAAGATGCCAATTTCCCACACTGTGGCTGTGCCCTATGTTTATTATTATTGCCCCAACTCCCTACCTCTTAAAACCAAAACTTAAATGGGTCCTTTTATTAAGCCATAACTACTCTTGGCCTCCTAACTACCATACTACTTGTGCATTTGTCTCTGTGTTAGGGTGATCTATGTACATGCCCTTACTTAACTTGTTGAACGTGGCTTCTGAGAACCAGCAAGATGGCTTAGCAGATACAGATGCTTGCCACCAGGCTGCTAAAGCCCTTACACACACACACACACACACACACACACACACACACACACACACACACAGTAAATAAAATGGTTTTACAAAAGCCAAAATTGGATATACTGACGTAATTCCGGCCACAGTTTTTTTTTAGTACTGAATCTGAATCTCTGAATATCAATACATATAGCATGTAGACCTACATGATCATTTCAGTTGGTGCAGAAAAAAATCTTTATAAACATTCAGCATTCTTACATGATAGTGGATCCCCACCCTGAGAAACTAGGAATAGAAAGAAATGCCTCAATGTAATAAAGCCTATATAACATGTCAATCACCGAGCCATTCCTGGAAGCAAGCCAATTTGTTCCTAGGGAATGAACTTTTAATATACTGCTGAATATGGTTTTAAGATTTCTATTAAGAATTTTTGAGTTCATATTCAGTAAGGAAATTGCTCTCTTCTCTTCTCTTCTCTTCTCTTCTCTTCTCTTCTCTTCTCTTCTCTTCTCTTCTCTTCTCTTCTTTTCTTTTCTGGATTTTCAAGACGAGGATTCTCTGTGTAGCCCTGCCTGTCCTGGAACTCACTCTGTAGACCAGGCTGGCCTTCAACTCAGAAATTCACCTGCCTCTGCCTCCCAAGTGCTGGGATTAAAGGCGTGTTGCCACCACTGCCCAGCTAATTTTCTTTTCTTAAAACCATTCTTTATCCGAGTGTCTGTGCATGTGCATCCCCTTACTGTGGGGTAGAGGTGGGGCTCAGAAAGCTACTTCTGAAAGCTGGGTTTCTTTGTCCACTGTGGACTGAGGATCACACTCAAATCAGCATGCTTGTGCCATCAGCTCTTTTACCCACCGATCCACTGCTCCAGACACTACTGTAGTCCTTCTTTTCTTGTTCTGTCCTTATCTAGATTTGGTTTCAGTGTAAGAAATAACTTCATAAAATAAGGCTGGTAGTGTTCTTTGTTTTTCTGATTCATAGAACAGATTGAAAAGCACACTGATGTTCATCTTTTTTACTAAGTTTAAACACACTTATTTTTAGTGGTGATGCATGACATTATTTTGTCCTTTAAGAAACAATGTCTCCATTCCAAATAAATCATAATCAAAATGAAGAGATCAACTAGCCTAATGTTCTAGAAATGACAAGTAGCAGCCAGCTATGGAGGCTGGTGATCAAAAAAAATCCAAAGAAATTTTACAGTTCGCTAACATTTTTCCATTTCTAAATGATCCTTAACAGAAAATCATATCTGACTGGGCATGATGGTGAACCCCTTTAATCCCAGCACAAAAAAGACAGAGGCAGGCAGATCTCTGGTCAAGGTCAGCTTATTCTACATAGTGAGTTCCAGATCAGACTACAGAATGAAACCTTGTCTCAATTAAAAATAAATAAAAATAAGAAAATCCTATATGGAGTCACACCACTCTTACGGTAGTTCAGAAGAGCAAACATGCCATCTGGATTCATGTGTTAACCAATAAAAATACATGGTAGTTACTAAAGTTAGCACAAAAGTGTTTGATTTCTTCTAAATCACCTGTCATAAAAAGTTCTGCCCTTCTTACCCTCTAATCTTTGTGTTAGGCTTTTTGGGTGAATTAATATAATCTTTGAGGTACTTCTTGTCTGTCTCTTTTGCAAGCTTTTTTCCAACAGGTGATGGTTCCTGATAGTGTCCAACCAGTAATTACTGTATTTTCTGAAACTCTGCCCTCAGACTTCAGCAGAGGTATTTCCACCAATGAATAAGTCATCTGACTACCGTGTCTTCTTCCAGGGATGGGTCACATACATATCAGACAACAGTCACAGCTGAGAAGGACCTAGCAGATGATCATTAATGGCAGCTGGAAGGACACAGTGGCAGTAATAGCTTAGAAGAAGCTCAGAGTCAGCACAATGCAGCCAGAGTGGTAATCAAGGTGTGTGTGGGAGGGTGAAAACCCTAAGTTCAACTATCTAATAGATATTTCATTATCTGGTAGCTTCTTACTTGAGATACTCCATCATGACTCCAGCATCAGTGCATACTATAGATGTCCCAGTTGTGTACACATTCTACTGGATTACCTCTGGTAGGTATTCTGTGTACAGAACCTTAACCATCAATAGACTCTCCAATTTACTGTGATATAGGCTTTCAAAGTATTCACTAACAATTCTCCAAGTTTCATGAGAATCTATCCTTATTATCTTCTGTATACTTTTTAATTTTATACTTACTTTTATAATTCTCTCTCCCTAAACCCCTAGCATTTCAAGTCCCTCCCTTTGCCCTTGTCTGGAACCAACTATCCCTGCATGTCCAACAATATTTGTTTTATGAAACTAAGCATATCAACACTATATTTGTAATCATTATATCATCATCTTTGAACTGTCTCATAAATAAGTAGTAACTTATTTTTATCTCTTCTAACTTGGGCTTGAAATCTACTTTGTCAGATATAAGACTGAAGAAAAGGCCACCCAGAGACTGTCACACCTGGGGATTCATCCCAGACACATTTACCAAACTCCGACACTATTGTGGTGCTAAGAAATGCTTGCTGAAAGAAGCCTGATATGGCTGTCTCCTGAGAGGCCCTGCCAGAACCTTACAAATGCTTACAGTCAACCATTGCACTGAGCGCAGGGTCCCCAATGGAGGAGTTAGAGAAAGGACTGAAGGAGCTGAAGGGATTTGCAACCCTATAGGAAGAACAACAATATCAACCAACCAGAACCCCCAGAACTCCCAGGGACTAAGCCACCAACCAAGGAGTACACATGGCTCCAGCTGCATATGTAGCAGAGGATGGCCTTGTCAGGCATCAATGGGTGGAGAGGTTCTTGGTCCTATGAAGATGCAATAGATGTCCCAGTGTAAGGGAATCGAGGGCGGGAAATGGGAGGCAGTAGGTGGGTGGAGGAACAAGCTCATAGAAGCAGGGGGAGGGTTGATGGGATAGGGGGTTTCTGAGAGTAGGGGGTACCAGATAAAGAGATAATACTTTAAATATAGATTGATTAAATAAATAAATAAATAAAGGCAATTTTTGTCCATTTCCTGCTAAACACTTTGCATACTTATAACTTTCCATTCTTTAACTTATTATTCTGTGTATAATTTTGCCAATAAGGTCCACCTCTTGTAAACAATGAAAGGCTTGCTTAATTTTAATTTCTTTATATTAAGGAGAGGGGAGTTAAATTTTCTTTTTATGTGTATGGGTTTTTACATTCATTTATTTATATATAGCACATATGTGTTAAATGCATGTAGAGCCCAGATAACATTATCAAATCCCTTGGAACTGGAATTATCTAAAATTGTAAACCATCACACCAGTGCTTAGAATGGAAGCTGAGTCCTTTGCAAGAGGAGCAGGTACTCTTACCTGCTGACTCATCTCTCGTACTTGGCTCCTGAATTTTGATTCACTCATTGGTTTAGTCTTTTCTTGTGGAACTGGGAGCGTTAACATTCGGGGTGCTACTAAAAGAATATTTGCTGGCTTCTGTAATTGTGATGATTACTTTCTTGGTTGGTATTTTAGTTTCTGTTTTGTGATCAACAGTATGACCTAAAACAACTTGTGGGGGATAGTTTACTTCATCTTATATGTCTAGGTAACAGTCTAAAACTAAGAAAAGTCAGGGCAGAAATGCAAGTGGGGCAGGCACCTGGAGGCAGAAACTGAAGCAGAGATCATAGAAATCACGGAGGGGTGCTGCTTACTGGCTTGGTCTTCATGACTTATTCTGACTGCTTTCTTACAGTATCCAGGACCACCAGCCTAAGAGATGCATGATCTACAATAAGCTTGGCCTTCTTGCATCAATCATCAATCAAGAAAATGCCCCATAGGCCAATCTGGTGGTGGCCTTTCTTCAGGTGAGATTCCTTCTTCCCAAATGACTCTAACTTATGTCAAGCCGACATAAAATTTGCTAGCAGGGCACAAGGAGGTTTACCTTAGATGAATACTGACTACTTAGATGGATATGTTTGATTCTTTTCTAGTTCTTATTTGCTACTCTAGTCCTGTCATGAGACTTATTACTGCTATACTCTAGAACTGAGACTGACTCTCTCCGCTCTCTTCCTCTTGTGTATAGAATTCCTTTAAGTACTTTTATAGTGCTGGTTTTGTGATCATTAATTGCTTTCATTTCTGTTCATCTTGAAAAGTCTTTATCTCTCCACTAATTAAAAGATATGTATTTAGCAAATATATAATTTTGTCTGACAATTATTTTCAGGATTTAAAGGACAGAATTCTATGCCTTCCTAGCTTTTAGGGTTTCTGTTGGAAACTCTGAAATTATCCCAGTGAATTTGTCTTTGTACATGATTTGTGCTTTTCTCTGGAAGCTTTCAATAATTTCCCTTGCTCTGCAGTTTTCACATTTAACTAGGGCATCTCCTGGTGTGGTTTTCTTCTGGTTGTATCTACCTGAGGCTCTAAACATCTCTCTTATGTCTGTATTTTTCCCTCAATGTAAAAATTTTCTGATATTATTTAACTGAATGTTTAATCTATACCTCATTTTTTTTTCTCAGTTTCCTTTTCTAGCATTTGGTTGCTTTCTTATTCATGGCCCAAAGTTCTTGGCTGCTATTGTCTAAATGCACCTTTCTTCAGTCTTGTGTTGTAATACTGTTATTTTTCTCAACATGACACTGTATGCTAATAAAACTTCCACTGCATTTTTATTTAGTTCTTTTTTTTCCATTCTCTTTTTTTGAAAATCTCTATTTTCTTGCTATGTTTTTCAATTTCTCATCCATACCATTGGTGTTCTTGTAGATACCAAATATATATCCTTACCTCATTCATTTGCTTTTTGAATCTTCTTTAAATTTCTAGCTGTGGTATTTTGAATTCTTTGGGATCCCACTATTTCATTATCTTTGGTTGCAGCCACTGAGGAGCTGCAGGCGTTGGGAGCTTTCTACTAGCTTGCTTTCCCACTGTTTTTGTGTTTCTATTTTATGATGTTTTATGTGAAGAGGTGGGAAGGTTTTTACAAGTTTATTTCCCCCACTAAATGGGTAGTTTTCCTTCAGGTTATGATCTCCACTACTAAGAGAGGACAGAAGCAAACAACAGTGAAGAAAGCTGACAACAAATCAAATATCAAAGTGAAATAAAAAGCAATTGGGTTCATTTTGGAACATAGTCCAAGAATGGAGTCTTGTGGGAAGAATTCTAAGTACTTGTGAGAAAATGCCAAGAAAACAAGATCATTTTCCCTGTGTCCCTGTGCTCTACTGCTACTTAGAGTAACTCATTTAATCTTTACATTTGATAATCATCCCAATTTTATAGAGCAAACTTACACATCAGAACTTACACATCAGGAAAAAAAAAAAACTTACACATCAGAAGCCTCTGAAAGCCCAAATAATCTGGGATTACTTTTCAATCTGGAGTTCATATAACATAAAGAGACAGGAAGATCAGAAATGTAAAACCAATATGGGTTACCTACTTAAATGCCCTGTCTGGGAAAAATCAAACCTAAAACAAAAGATCACAGCTAAATATTGTCATTAGGCTGCCTGAACCTGGGGCAATCATTTTCTTTGTGCCTACTTCCCCATGAGAGTAACAACCTCCCCTGCCTACTGCTAGCCACTAAGTATCAAGAGCTGGGCACTTTCACAAACAGGAACAACATATCACTTAATTATTATGACAAGAAAATTGCTAGGTAATGTATATGACATAAACAAGCTTATATTTTAACTCTATCATACTTTTTTACTTCAATTTACATCATTATTGTTCCTTTCACCCTGCTTAAGTTCTTACCCAAGATACTGCTAGTAAAGTGCTATCAAGATGAAATCGAAACAAGCTCTCCCATGCTATCTATCCCCTGGTGGCTCTTTACATCTTCAGTTCTTTCAGTAAAAACCCACTCAGTCCTGCATTCTGAACATTCTCATATCTTCCAAAGAACAAAAGTTTGCATTCGCTGCTATGCAAAGCTTACTTTCTTGACATTTTGTATGCTCAGAACTAGATCTGGGCATTACTTTCCTGAAATACATTCTATCATTTTAGTCCTTATTAGAATGGAAAATAAGGTTAATAAATGAGCCTCAATTACATTCTCTTTGTTTTATACCAAGCATACTGACCTTGAGGTGAGACTGAAGAGAACAGCAAATCCAGGAAGAAAACGTAAAAGAGAAAGTTAGAAAGAATTAATAAGGACAATACTTAAAAATACTAACATTCATGAATGGGGTAAGGCATAAAACACGAAGTAAAGAGGACAGGGTCATGCAGATTCATCACAGGTGCTAAAAATTAGAATTTGAGATCACAACAGATACATTTCCTATTAGAGTTTAATACTTTGATGAAAATTCTTTTAAAATGTTTGTCCAACATTGACCATTTCTTGGGAAGAGGGGAGCAAATTTCTTAAACGGGAATGGATGTTGTCAATTCTCTCATTTAAACAGCTAAAACTGGCATTAGTTGTGGGTTGGCTTTTAAATTCATGTAATTATTTTGTATGGATGTGTGTAGGCATATGTAAACATGCTATGGCGTGTGTATGGAAGTCACAGGACAACTTGCAGGAGTCTATTCTCATTCCACTATGTGGGTTTCCGAGGATCAAACTCAGGTTATCAGGGTTGGTGGTAAGTACCTTTACCAGCTGAGCCGCCTAGCTGGCCCCGGCATTAGAGGTTTTATATTAGACATCAGCATCCAGTCAGTTGAGTTTTTTACACTCCCCCTTAAGTCTGGTTACTCCCTCAACATCCTATTTCATAAAGAGGACTTAGGACACCAAAATGGGGGGGGGGGGGACCCAAGACTGACAGCTCCTGTTCGTCTTAGATTATAAAACTAATATCCTTAAAAGAATTAAAAAAAAATTTCTCAAAGTCAAATTTTCCTTAATCATAACTCATATTAAGCTAAATTCTTTGAGTAAAAACAATCTAACAAGCTGGGTGTGGTGGCACACGCCTTTAATCCCAGCACTCGGGAGGCAGAGGCAGGCGGATTTCTGAGTTCGAGGCCAGCTTGGTCTACAAAATGAGTTCCAGGACAGCCAAGACTACACAGAGACTACACAGTTTTTGTCTCCAAAAACAAAAAACAAACAAACAAACAAAAATCTAATAACAATAATGAACAAGAATGGCTCTATTTGAAAAATGTTATTTCCAACATTGTCCAGCATTAAGACCTACAAAGTAGCCATGTTTAACAGCCTTCCACCGCACAAATGTTCTGAGTCCTTACTGCCTTTTATAATAGGTAGTTTCTTTTTCTGAAAAGTAGCCAGGGTAAGGGAAATCAGCACTACTTCCTCAGCGGTTAGGAGTTACAATGCCCAATGTCAGTCATCAGGATTGTTTTCATGACCTAATTTTTACTTTAAGAATCAAAAGCAGAGCATCATCTCTCTCTGCCTCCTAACGGCAGACACATTGGAACCAACTGCCTCTCATTTCCACCACAATGCCTTCCCACCATGATGAACTACACTCTCAAACCATGAGCCAAAATAAATCCTTCTTCCTTTAAATTGCTTCTTGTAAGAAATCTGGTTACCACAACTAAGTAACTAATACAGTAAATTGCTACCAAGGAGTGGGACTGTTGATGTAATAAACTTGACCATGTGGTGCTTTAGCATTTGGAACTGATTTGTGAAAGTAATGTGGAAGAGTTTGAAGCAGGATGCTAGCGAGGTCCCAGAATGTAAGCCAAGATTAATGGACCATTCTGGTAAGTTTGGAAGACCCAGATGCCAACAGAAACGCAAACAGTAAAGGCCTGGTAGAAAAGGTTTTAACCCACTCATATTCTGGCAAAAAAATTTTCTTGTGTTCCACCATGTCCTATAAACTAAAGTGAGAGTGAATTCGAAAGTAATGGACTAAGCTGTTTGTCAGAAATTTCAAGATCACATAAAATATAGACTGATTTCCTCATATTTACAGTAAAACAGAGCAAAAAATATATGGGAATATATCTCTTAAATATATGAACTTAGGCAAGGAAAGAAACATAAGTGAGTTCAAAGTTACAGACAAGATGAGAGTGGAGGAAGTAGGTGCAATTATTAGAATGATTAATGCACCTAAGGAAAAAAACCCTCAAATTCATACCTAAACAAAAGGAAAGTTTCCCTGAGGCTAAGACATCACTATCTAAGGCTCCAGAGCTTGCAAAAATGCATTCATTTGAAAGAGGAGCCTGAACTGAGAGTGGAAATAAAGGGACTGAATAACAGCTACCTAGGGAAATGGTTTCCCAGGCTCAGCTGCCAAAACACAGAAGCGTTAGAGCCATGGATGAGCTACACATTGTCTGTGCAGCAGAACTTGGCTTCACTGCTCATGTGGCTTCCAGGTACACAAAATTCAAGTGTGGTAGTGTCCTAGAGGCTTGCACTAAAATGCCAGACAAACACTGAGGATGGACAGTATACAGCAGAGTTGGACTGCCTGCAGAAGGACCTTAAAAGGCCAAAGGAGGAAGTTATACAGGTAGGAAGAGAGCTAGAATGGAGACTCCAAGAAATTTAAGATGCCAGGATTGTGAGACTTAGACCGAGGAAAACTATAGGCAAAGAGTGCAGCCGGGGGGTTGGGGAGGGTGCTAAAGGGTGGAGCTACCTAAGGCTGTGTAAGTTCCAATGATTCCATCACAAGCCAGCAACAAATAGAACTGTAACATCTGGTGTTTGTTCAAATGGGTTTCAGTGTTACTTTAGTCCATTTTCCCATATTATGTTCAAGGGGCTTTATAGTTAGTTTGTTTTGGTTCATTAAAAAATATTTGTGTATGCCTGTCTATGTGTGTACATGTGTGTGCCACAGCACATGTATGGAGGCAGAAAGACAACTGGCAGAAGTCTCTCCCTCTACCATTGGATCCTGGGGCTCTCACTCGGGTTGCCAGGCTTGGCAGCCTTTGTCCACTGAGCTACCTTGCCCTTTGGACATAGGGCTTCTGAGCAATATTAGAACTATTGAGATTTTGGTCATTAGTATAGGTAAAATAAAAGTATCTTGCATTGTGAGATATTCATGAGCCTTTGAAGAACAGGGATGGACTGTTAAAGATTTTAAATATATACTTAAACTGACAAGGGAGTAGACATATGATAGTTAATCTTTATTGTCAATGTGATTAGATTTACAGTCATGTTTGTGAGGAAAGGTTTAGCTGAAAAGGGAAGATCTACCGATAGGTTAGAGTTACAGACTGAATAAAAAAGAAAAGATGAAAAGAAGGAAGGATGCTTTTTTTTTTTTTGATATTTTCTTTATTTACATTTCAAATGTTATACCCTTTCCTGGTTTCCCCTCCAAAAAACACCCTTCCCCCTATGCACACCCCTCTTCCCTTGCTCACCAAACTACCACCTTCCGCTTCCTGGCCCTGGCATTCCCCCACACTGGGGCAAAGAGCCTTCATAGGACAAAGGGCCTCTCCTCCCATTGATGTCCGACTAGGCCATCCTCTGCTACATATGCAGCTGGAGCCATGAGTCCCACCATGTGTGCTATTTGGTTGGTGGTTTAGTCTCTGGGAGCTCTGGGGGTACTGGGGGTACTGGTTAGTTCATATTGTTGTTCCTCCTAAGGGGCTACAAACCCCTTCAGCAGAAGGATGTTTTTTAAATGGAAAAGAAAGCAAAGCATCAATATTTCTTTCTATCAGCTCTCTAAATGCCAATGCAGCATGAACAACCTTTCATACTACCCTTGCTCCCTGCCATGGTGGACTGAATCTTTACCTTCACATCTTACCAAAAAATAAATAAGTAAATAAATAAAATATCATGTGTGATCAACAATTTAGTTTGTTCTTAAATTAAAAAAAAATTCTTTACTATACAAGTCTAGTTCAATATATACTTAGAACCAAAGTTTAAGGTCATAAAGGATTTAAAAAGCAAGGATCATACTTATTTCCATTACATAAAGAAAAAGAAAAAGAAAAAGAAAAAGAAAAAGAAAAAGAAAAAGAAAAAGAAAAAGAAAACAGAGAAAGAAGCCAGTGGTCCACACCTGTAGTTTTGAGGCAGGAAGATCAAGAGTTCAAAGCCTGCGAGGGCTTCAAAGAGACTCAGACTCAAATAAAGAAGGTGGGTACTTGGGAAATGAAGGTGGGTAAGGAGCTTGCTGCACAAGCAGGAGGATCTGAGTTCGTGTTGTAAGAGCTAAGAATGCTGACACACATCTGTAACTGCATAGTTTGTGAACAGAAACAGGCATGTCATTGGCCAGCCACCCTTGCCTAAAGTGGGAGCCTCAGGTTTGGTGAAAGTCTTTCCTGGTCTCAAAAAACTAAAATTATTAGAGAGCAAAAGGGAAGATGACCTATGACTTCCACATGTGCTGGGGTCAACTGAAAGCGAGCTCTGTGTGGCTGAAAAAGAGATTGTTTTTACTGTAAATTCTGTTGCAGAGGATAGCAGGGTAAGCACTGTGCTAGGGTGTGGGAACATGCCTCTGAGGTCACAGATATATATTCTTTCTCTCTAGTCAGAGACAAAATATCCAGGAAGCTAAATCCTACTAAGTTGTTCATAACCTAAAAATAATATTCTGGGAAAACCCAGGTATAGGGTAGACAGGACATCTTGGCAACTTTCAAGTCATATTCCACAACAAACATGGCTGGATTAGCTTTCACATCCCTTAAGTGGGCAGAGCTGGAGAGCAGAGCCAGTGCTAGGACTTGGAGAGACCACAGAGTGGGAGGAATAGAGAAAAAGTAGTACCAAGAGAATGACCAGGAGACACTAGATGTGAGCTGGCATAAAATGCCATAGACAAGCCTATTGTTCAGATCTATATGGAAACTAACATCCTAAGTATAGAAGACACATTTTTAGTAGCAGTATTCAATTTCCAGAGGTATGCTGGGTGTTTTTTTTTTTCCAAATGTAACACAGACTAGAATTACCTGGGAAGAGGGAATCTTCACTGAAGAATTACCTCTATCAGATTAGCCTATAGAAATGTTTGTTGGGCATTTTCTTGATTATGTTTGACATGAGAAAACTCAGCCAGCTGTGACCAGTAGCACCCCCAAGCAGGTGGCCCTAGATTGTATAAGAATGGAAACTGAGCCACCTGAGAGCAAGCCAGAAAGCAGTGTTCCTCTTTGATATATCTCTACTTCAGTTTCTGCCTCCAGGTTCCTGCTTGATTTCCTGCCCTGGATTCCCTCAATGATGAACTATGGGGTGGAAGAGGGAGCCAAATAAACACTTTCCGCACCAAGCTGGTTTGGATGGGTGCTTTATCACAGCAACGGAGAGCGAAAGCATGAGGTAATCTAAATCTATTTATTCAGACAAGGACATCTTAGTCTCCGCTTTGTTTTCTCTATGAAGACTATCCATAGCCACTGAATGGTGGTTTCCATGAACATTAACTCAGGCCACAGGGAGTGAGCAAAGTGCTTGCTATGGAAACATGAGGACCAGAGTACAGATCCTGGGGCTTTCTGGCCAGCCAGGCCAGCCGACCAGTGAGCTTCAGGTTTAATGAGATAAAATAAAAAGTCACATAAAATAAGGTGAAGAGTGATTGAGGAAAGCACCTGACATTAAACTCTGGCACACATGGTTGTAACCATGCATGACATACATACACACACACACACACACACACACACACACACACACACACACACTACTCTAGTCATTTTACTAGGGAATATTATCTGAGTGAACACAATGAATTATTTAGGTCTTGGAAATAGGGCTGAGGTTACATGAGAGACAAAGGAGCCCTGCTTTGGCTTGTGCCTCTACAAATGCCATCCAGATTATGAACCTCCATTCCTGGAACTAGATTTCAGACTTGCTTAACCAGCCTCTAAAATCATCACAAACATGTAAGACAATGTCTTTTTAAAAAATATCTACCCCTCTTGCTCCTATGACACCTTCCCTAACTACATTTATTTCTCTTATTGAAAGTGAACTGGTAAGTGATTAGTTTCAACTAGAAAAACTGTAGTTGATCAAAGAGTGTTACTACACTAAATTGAAAGAATCCCATTAATACATCTTTTAACAAACACAACAATTTTCTTAAGAACCAACATGGGAAAGAAACTGTTCATTTATTACCTTCATCCACAAAGAATAATTCTGATAACTTTTTAATGGTAAAGAAGTAATATGAAAATCAAAGAATTTTCTTTTGTTTAAATTTCATCAGTTTGCTTTTCTTTTTGTACTTAAAACAGTGTTGTAATTATAAGTAAATTGTACATGCTAAAGTACAAGATGGAACTGCAGATCTATCAGGGGCTACTTAAAACGAGTATCCCACAATGGATATGCAGCTCAAATGATAGACTGATTTTTGTTTTTTAATATGCCCCAGGAAATATTTCTAACACTACATAAACCAGGAATGGCATATAACTATACTCCCAACACACAAGAAATAGAGGCAGAAGAATCAGAAAGTCATAGCTACACAGCAAGTTTATGACCAATTTGGACTACATGAGATCGTGTCTCCAAATACAAGTGTCCCAGCACAGTAACATCAACCTCAAAGATTCTTGGGCAAGAGAAAAAAAAAAAAAAAACGAACGCAATATGACTAGCACATAGAACCTACCAAGAGAGAGCACAGACTGGTTTTATTTAAAGCATAGAGTATGTGAGAGGTATAGCTCAAATTGATGGCTCTAACTGTGATCAAGTAAAATCCAGCAACAGGAGCAACAATTTATAAGACTGAGCCTTACATACACACACTTAATCAAGAATGATGCAGACACAGAAACCTGGTGATGGCAGCATTATTTATGGAAGACTGGCTATCTGAGAATGGCAGTGATACAGAGAAAACATGCACATTGCAACATTAAGATACATAAACCCCAGCGGAATAGAACAGGATAAAACAAACCAAAAGAACATTTTGCTACTTTACATTTTCCTGAGTAAACCATCCTGAGAAGAAACCTGGTTGTCCTGCGTCTTATTCCCTGCTGGATGGGGACGGAGCGCGACACTTTAAACATTTTTTTTCAAAATCTATAAGAATTAGTGACTTCCAAGTGTCTAGAAGAATATGGTGACTCTGAATTTCTACTGGAAAAGGTGTTTATGTGTATTTGGGATATTATGTTAAATAGATCATATAAAAGAAAAAGGTAATAAAACTATATGCATGATTTTCAATATAAAAGATAAGCAATATTCCAAGAGAGCTATCTCTGGTAGGATCTGTTCAAATACAACTCACTGTGAAAAGTTCGAATTTAAAACCTGGTAAGACTCACCTATGAGTCTCTTACATTAGCATCATAATGTCCCTTCTAATTTAAAAGTGACTGTGATTTGCTTTCCTGTGCTCTAAATTATGCATTCTAAATATTCACAACCCAAAAGATTATGAGCTCAGCAACTATTTAAACTTGAGAACCATTCACTCATTACACAAAGCAATAATAAAACCAAGGATCCCTTTGGACTCTCTGGAATATAGCTAGAAGAAAACCGGGCCCTTCAGCAGTGAATGTCTTCTCTGTCAACGATGTTCAAGTGGTAGTTTCTCACTTTATCCTATTCCATGTCATCTTCTAGGGACAGTAGCAAAGAATTCACACTGACTTGGAAGAATAAGTAGATAATACAGTAGAAAAAGCAAGAAAGTGCCTAGTTCCGCTGTACATACTACTGGAAACATTTCCTCAAAAGTGGTAAAACATGGTTGAATTTTTCTGCCGCAGTGAGCAACACTTAGCTCCCCTTCCTTACCTTTCCAACTCAGCTATCTTCTTATCTTTGTCATTCTTCTCATTTTCCACCTCTTTCAAGATTTCCAAGAGACGGTCAACTTCTGTTTGGGCCTTGCTGGATTCATCTTTGTACCTGGAAATCTCTCTCTCCAATTGCTGTATTCGGTCACTCATCTCTGGACTGGCTCTGGCTTCTAATGTTGCTTCATGCGCCTACACCCCCCAATAAAAAACCAAAAAGTATTCAAAGTCTGTACATTGAAAGTAGGCAATCCACACCCAAAGAACTATTTATATTTCAATGCAAATAGTGTTATCAACTATTTAAATGGCTAATCTTCAGTTTCTAATGGCTCCTCTTTGCTTACAGATCACATAATAAAAATATTAGTAACAAATGGAGAAGAATTACTTTTACTTTAGTTTATGGATTTCTTTTAAAATGCTATTTTATCTTGGAATATTTATTATGAGGCCCAAAATCATCATAACCCAACAGATGATTTAGAGTGAGACTAATGAAGAAGGCATAGGAGGGCTCTGAATCCTGATCTCATTCCTCTTATATCAACAGTGAGACTCAGTCCCATATGTCTCTTTATGTACCTTGACCAAACGTATAAATCATATGACCTATACTGTTCAGAATCATACGGGTATAACTGATGCTGGGAAAATGGAGCTAGGTAAAGAGGACAGAAATCTAACTGGGAATATGGCTAACACTTTAATCCTAGTACTTGGAGCAGGTGGATCTCTGTGATTTTGAAGCCAGCCTAATGTACACAGTTCCAAGACAGCCAGAGCTACATATAAATAGCAAGTTGTTTTGAAAACAACCTAAACAAGCAAACAAACAAAAAGAAACAGCTACTCTCAAGTGTTCAACAAGACCCAACATCCCCTCCTGATAAAAATTCTTAATACACTAGGTATAGGAAGTACTTGTCTCAACCTAGTAAGAACTATATATGGGAAACATAAAAATATGATCCCATGTAGGGAAAAACTCAAAGCATTCTCAATACAATCAGAAACAGGACAAAAGTGTCCACTCTACATTACAATTCAGTATAGTACTTGAAGTCCTGGACAGAGCAATAAGGGAAAAGAAAGAAGTAAAAGGGATACCAACAATCCAGAGCTGAGCTGGAAGTGTCCTATGTGCTAACCCTCTTTCATAGCATGGGGTGCATTGCATGTTCCTAAGGGAGAAAAAGCAATGGTCTTCTCTAGCTAAGAACCCGATGAACTTTAACACCACTTGCCAGGCAAGATACACCTCCCCACCCCCAGTGCAATAGTGACACTACTGTTATGGAGACAACCAAGAACTCTATCATTAGTTTGGGGGCCCACTATACAATAAGTATTAACATTTCTAATGCTATAAACACAATTAAAACACCTAGGGTCTTAGTATTATTTAAGGGGTAACTTAATGCTGGTCTTTAGCTAAGTTGGAATAGTGCCAAGCTGCTTTTTAAATACCTATATTATACCCATGTATATTACTCTGTCTTAATCAGATAATCTTGTCTTTGGAATGAGAGATGGCAAAATGCAAAAGACTCATGGTTGCTCAAGATACTAAGAAAAGGTGATGGTTTAGGGCTCAGCCCTCAACAGCATACACCACTCCCTCGGGCTGAGGGAGTATAACTGAAGAGAAGGTATGAAGAATGTAAGGGTGAGACATATGCAGAAAAACTAGAAAATGCTACCTTGTGGGCATGATATATAGTTAATACAGTCACGATCTCATGTAGAAGTGGCTGCCAGCAGTAGGCTTCCAGGAGATGGGCCTGCTGTCAACAGTCAACCGGGAATTGTGGAAAGTCCTATGTGGTCCTACCCCATCCTGCTATACTATGATCTACTGAATAGATTGCAGGTGAGTGGCAAACACTGTGATCAGCACTGATGAGCTCAACATATTCTATTCATTAACACCAAACCATGGTCACACAGCCCTGGTGTGCTGGTTTGTTTTTATTAACTTGACACAAGTTAAAATCGTCTAGGAAGAAGAAATCTTGCCACGGAACGGGCCTAGTCGGCCCCCCTCAATCCGTGGGAATCAGGGGTTCAGACATATGGGCATGGAGTCGGCAGTCTGACATTAAAACATGTTTAGACATCTCACCAGCCGTAGTAAAAGCCTACACTGTAGTGGTGAAAGGAGAGGCACTCAGATCCACATTCCTTTGTGTCGCTTCTGTTTGTCACACCACTTTGGCTGACTCCATGCCCACCTGCCCGAACCCCTGATTCCCATGGATTGAAAGGGGCCGATTAGGCCCGGTCCGTGGCAAAGTCTCAATTGAGAGATTGCCTCCATCAGGCTGTCTACAGTCTATGGGGCACCTTATTAACTAATTCTTGATGTGGCTAGGCTCACTCCATGTGGGCAGTGCTGTCCTGGGCAGATGGTCCTGGGTTATATAGTAAGCCATGGAGATCAACCATCCTTCCATAGCCTCGGCCTCAGTTCCTGCCCTCATTGCTCATCATGGTGGACTGCAAGCTGTATGGAATAAACCCTTTCCTCCTCGTGTTGTTTGTGGCCAAGGTGTTTATCACAGCAACAGAAAGTAAACTAAGACACCTGGCTTTAAACTCAGTGTAATACATGAAACAAACAACAACATCAACAATTACAACAACAAAAGCTGAGTTCGAGAAAAGGACTTGGGGGCATGTAAAAAAATATGAAAATGTAAGAGAAGGTAACGGTAATCAAAATGTACAATATGTATTATGGAACTGTTAAAATAGCACAGACTTAAAAAATGATTCTAGTGACAAGCCAGGATGTTAATTCACTATCAAATTTCTAGGCTAAATTGGAGTGACTAAAAACTACAGAATGGTATGAGCAAAGGGAAAGACAAACAGCAAAACACAGTCTGCAGGAACCTTCTGGAAGCCACCTCCCCGAGATCAAAGTCTTCCTCCTCCATGTGCTAAAGCTTGATTTGCCAATGTTCATTACTGGGGTAATTGGAAATGAGTCAGCACATCTGACAAAATCTGTGGGATAATCCCCGACCAAACTGTGATGGCACTGCTGAGGGGTCAGACTGAGAGGTGGGATGGATCTCAGTAGAGAAAGTAATCACTAAGGACACAGTCTGAGATGAACACTTTGTCCTTGCTCCTATCTGCTTTCCTGGTGGCCAGGATGTTCTGCCTCACTAAACACTAAAAGCATTGGAATCATCTAACCTTGGACTGTAACTTCTCAAACTACAAATCTAAATAAATCTTTTCCTACTTCAGTACTGTTTATCTTAGGTATTTGGTTATTACTGCAACACCAAACCTACCTTAAAACAATAAAAAATAACTGTGAATTCTGTATTGTCACTGTAAATCCTTAACTTTAAAAAAAAGAAAAAGAAAAAAAGGTACTCGGAGCTATCTACAGTGTTCTTATGCAAAGAAAAACAATAATGGGAACTTCTTTTCAACCTTTTTCAACTGTGACTCCATTTTTAGGCACTCTTCCTTCTTCTGCTCAAGAGCAATTTCTAGAGTCTTGAGCCGCGAGTCCTTTTTCAGTCCTGAGGAAGCCAGGGAAGAAGCATGCTCTTTGATATCCAAGAGAGAAGCCTAAAAGAAGCAAGACATATTACAATAAATACTGTGAAATAAAATGTGGATTTAATTTTTTTAACTTATATTCATAGTATTTGGAAGTTTCCATTTCAAGAACATCCATGAACTATAAAACTTTCAGACACTGGTTTAGCTTTCAGACATTAATTAAAAGCAGATTGATCCTCAGTACTAACAAAGGGTCCTAAATACACCTGGGGATGAAACTCAGGTAAAGAGCTTGCCTGGTAGGCATTACGTCCTAGGTTCAATCTCCAGCTACACATAAACCAGGCACAGAACACACCTGTAGCTGCAGAACTCAGGAGATAGAGACAGGAAGATCAAAAGTTGAAGGCTAGCCTGAATTACAGGAGGCTCTGTCTCAAAAACAGAACAAGGTTCTAACCCACTGCACTTATTCCCACAAGGTAAAAGGAGAATGAGCTTTAAGAACATAAATAGCCAAACTCAGTAACTACACAGATTTGAGCATGCATGTTTTCCCTCTCTTAGCAGGAAATTCTTGTAGAAACTTACTTTTACAAACTTTCTACAGTTATTAGACAGGCCTACTGGATTTGTCATTACATAACATTGAACTCTATAACTACTTAAGTGATACTGACAGGATTATTAAAAAATAAGAACAAAACTCATGAAGTGAACCAAGTTATAGGCTATGATGTTTCTAATAATGGTTCTGGTTAGATTTCCTCCTTTTCTGTCACCTTCTTTACTGTTAGCAGTGTTTCTCCAAATGTAATTGGGCTTCAGTTACTCTAGGATCTGCATATAGATCGGGATCCCATTAGAAACAAGCTCTTGGGCTGCAGAGATGGCTCAGAGGTTAAGAGTACTGACTACTCTTCCAGAGGTCCTGAGTTCAATTCCCAGCAACCACATGCTGGTTTACAACCCTCTGTAATGGGATCTGATACCCTCTTTTGGTGTGTCTGAAGACAGCTGCAATGTACTCACATACATAAAATAAATAAATAATACTAATAAAAAAAAACTAAAAAAAAAAAAAGAAGAAGAAGAAGAAAGAAACCAACTCTGAGAACAGAGAACAAGGCAGTAAAAGAGTAGAAAATAAATGAGCCAATCTTCTGTAGCCCTCACAGCTTCCTGAGTCTCTGGAACACCTGCCACAGGACACTAAGAAAATCTTTCTTCCTTGTCTGCACTGTGCAGACAGCAACAGATATACACAATGCA
Source organism: Mus minutoides (assembly GCA_902729485.2). Classification (NCBI taxonomy): domain Eukaryota; kingdom Metazoa; phylum Chordata; class Mammalia; order Rodentia; family Muridae; genus Mus; species Mus minutoides. The sequence continues at coordinate 440,176 of LR750168.1, forward strand.
ACAACTAATTTGGTAAGCCTAACCTCCTTTTCTGAGAGGTCTCCTTGCAATAGGCTGACTTTCTCTTTCAAGTCTTTGAGATCTTTTTTGTAGGTATCAATCTCCTCTTGCTTCTCTCGCTCATCCCTGTCCCGTTGCTCCTTTAAGCGTTCAATTGTCCGTTCCTAAAAAGAAAGCACACCAAGACATGAGGATACTCCCATTTGTAATGTACTCTGCTTCTCTGACAAAGCCAACACTACTATCATCTATTAAAAAGACAATAGTAAGCACTTCAAGAATTCAGTTTTCAAAGAACCCATTTTTCCTATTGCAACCAGTAATTTCCAAATTTGTTTATTTTTAAATACCAAGAGTCAGTTTCCAATCATTTGAAATATCATTAGATAGCACTAACGCATTCTCTTGAAACATTTCTTTTGTTTTTGTTTTTGTTTTTGTTTTTCGAGACAGGGTTTCTCTGTGTAGCTCTGGCTGTCCTGGAACTCACTTTGTAGACCAGGCTGGCCTCGAACTCAGAAATCCGCCTGCCTCTGCCTCCCGAGTGCTGGGATTAAAGGCGTGCGCCACCACAACTGGCTCTTTTAGATAGCACTAACGCATCCTCTTGAAACATTTCCATGAAAATTCCATTTCCAAATAAGTAGAAACTTATGTGTATGTCCCTAGGACAATAAAGTAATACATATTTCTTTACTATAATAATACTGACACAGACTACCTACAAAACAATAGGAATTACTCATAACCCATATATTAAAAGTAGGGGGAGCTATGATAAACTCATCTTAGATAAGAGGACAGAGAAGTGATAGAAAAATTTAAACTGCTCAGGAAGCGTGAAGGCTAAAGCAATTTAAGTATAGTTCTGGGTAATGTTTCTAAACATACTCAGAGAACATGCATTCATCCTGGCAAGCAGATCAAAGCATTCTGAGTCCAAAAGACCTAACAAATGTTGCCTTATGCCTCTAAAAAAAATCCAATTAAACATCTCAAAAAAATTACAGCATCATGAGATAACCTTTTAATGCCAACCCTTGGGACTTGGAGGTAGGAGAATCAAGAGTTAAAGACCGCCCTGAATGTAATGGCTAGTGTTCGTTGCCAACTTGACTACATCTGGAATTAACTAAAACCCAAATGGCTGGGCACATCTAGCTCTCTTTTCCTACTTGTTCTCACTCTCACTAGCAAGTCCATTTCTTCTTCAGGATTCTGGCATATACTGAAGACCACCTGAAACATTCAGCATTGTGGACTGAAAACCATCAGATTGTTGGACCTTCCACTAGTAGACCCTCATTGTTGAACTAGCTGGACCACAGCCTGTAAGCCATTCTAATAAAACCTCATTATATAGATGGATGATATATAGATATAGACAGACAGATGGATGATAGATTTATTCATCACTTGTTTCTCTACAGAACCTGACTAAGACACTGAGCTACATAGCGAGCCTGAAGCTAGCCTAAGCCACGTGAGACCTCATCACAAAACAATACCCTCTCCAAAATGAACAATAAGAAACAAACAAAAACACCATGAGGAGATTCTCTAAAATACATTCTCACCACTTTTTCATTCCTTAAAATGTCAAGTATACTCATAAAGATAAAAACAGAGTAATATGAGCCAAGGTGCTAGAAAGATAGGTCAGTGGTTAAGAGGACTGACCACTCTTCCAGAGGACTCAGGTTCAATTCCCAGCACCCACCTGGCAGCTCACAACTGTCTCTAACTCCAGTACCAGGGGATCCAATGCCCTCTCTGGCCTTCAGGGCACAAGAAACACATGTGATGGTCAGACACAGATACAAGCAAAATTTTAAAATTATTTTAGGAGTAAGCCAATGCTAGAAAATTAGTAAGTATGTAACATTCATGAATAAAATTTATGAATATGTCATGTGGTGGGAAGGCAACAGAGCAGAGCTAGTCTGGGATAACATCCTGATGATCAATGTCGAATCTCCTGCACATCTAGCTAATCAAATAATGAATTTTTGTTTCCTTTAGAAAGCAGAAGAATAGGAAACACATGCTGACTCTTTAGGAAATGTGGCTGTGGTCTTTTGGTGTACAACCAATCTTGCCCAGAAGTTGGTGCTAAGATCTAAGAGTAACTAGACTGTCTTTCCACTTTATACTATGCACAGCAGCAGCATGGAAGCTCCTGTGAAAGGATTTCCTCTGCATTTAAAGCCAATTCTAGGATAATGAGAAAGCAGAACACAAAGTCTGGGAAGAGTCAGGCCAGTCACTTACTTTATCTGCAAGAGCCTCCTCCAAAGTTGTCAGAGCCGTGTCTGTGTTAGTGGTGTCCGCCTGCAGAGACTTGACTCGCTCTTTCAAGCTGCTCATCTGCTTTTCTTTATCTCTTAGTTGTTCCTGAAGATTTTCTATCTAAATTTACATATACATTTAAGGAAAAAGAAACATTAAAAAGGGTACAAATAAGCACAATAAAAATTATTTAAGACATAAACAAATTATGATGTGGGTGTATATATGTGTTCTCTGTAGAAATAATTTAAACTTAACTGTTTCAAAATTATATGCTGAACCCTACTGCAGCCAGAATTTTGTACCACCACAGAGAAAAGACAAACATCCTATGAACATATATACAGATAGGCAAATCCCTAAGTAAGTTTTGAGGCACAAAGTTTCAATGTGAAGTCAGAATGTTGAGAGAGACTGCAATGGATCCATAAGAAACACAATCACTTCTAAGATGCCACTGTGTACAGCAAACTGAAGGACAAAGAATCACACAGAAAACCAAATTACTTGTATAAAGAAATAACTGTCTTTGTATGTTAGTGTTTAGAAACACCCTTAATACAACAAGTATTTTCAGTGAAACTTCTTGCTGTGTTCATTCATTTCTTCTCACACACTTAAATGCATTCATTTTCTCAAAAGAATTATTTATTTCTCCTACCCAAGTACTAACCAGACTTGACACTTGGCTTACAAGATCAGACAAGACTAGATACATTCAGAGTCCTATGTCAGTAGACAATTACTAATTTCCTTATAATATGCCAGGCACTGAGAATACTAAGAAAAATGAAGAGGCCACTTCTTTTTTTTGTTTGTTTTGTTTTTTCAAGACAGGGTTTCTCTGTATAGCCCTGGCTGTCCTGGAACTCACTTTGTAGACCAGGCTGGCCTCGAACTCAGAAATCCACCTGCCTCTGCCTCCCGAGTACTGGGATTAAAGGCATGCGCCACCACGCCCGGCAAGGCCACTTCTACTATATTACATGAGAAGAGAGAAAGAGTGACCCATTCTGAAACTGAAACTGAGCAAAAGATAGGCTTACTGGCCTACTGAGGAATAGACTTTGAATTTCAGAGAGATTGGAATACATAAAGGTTTCAATCCTAGAAATGGGCTGTCAACTTTAAATAATTTTCATGGCTGTGGAAATGAAATTTAAACCAACTTCCACACAGACTTGGTAAATAATTCTAGGATTCTATTTGTTTAGGTAAGAGATTATATGAACTAAAAATTAAGACAAACCAAGCATGGTAGTGCATGCCTACAATTTCAGCACTTTGGGAGAAAGAGACATTTCTTTGGTCAAGATGGATGGATGGATGGATGGATGGATGGATGGATGGATGAATAGATGATGGATGGATGGATGGACAACTGACTAAGACAGATGGAAATTAAAGTAGATATTATAAAATATGGCGAAGTATACTTATGGCCATGTGTGCTTGAAGTCTAAATGAGAAAATCTGAAGAGACACAAAAGAAGAAATGTAAATAGTCAATACTGTTAAAAAATTTCATTTAGTTATCAGGCAAATAAAGACTTACTAGAATTAAAACTGATCTTATTTTTTCAAAAAGTTAGTAGAATTTGCGGGAAGTGAAGCCCTTATATATTGTTAGGAGCATAAGTTGATAATCCCAGTGTGCAATACAATATGGAAGCTCTTCCAAACATTAAAGATAGAACTACCATATCATTTTCCCATCTCTGAGTTTTTAAACAGAAAATGAAATCAGCATATAAAAGGTACATATAAGCTTACTGTAAAATTCACAATTGCCAAATGCGGAATTAGCCTAAGTGCGAGACAATAGGTGAAAGAATGCAGTATGTAAACAACAGTATTACTCAGCCATGAAGAACAAGATTCTGTGACTTCCAGGAAAATGGATGGCCATAGAACTCAAGTGAAATAACCTCAAGTTATGTGTGTGTGTGCTAAGGACCTGAAGCCAGAAAATGTGCTATTACGGACCAAGAAGGAGTCAAGGGGAACTAGGGAGCAGGTATAAAGGTGGACAGACATTATTAATACACTGGGAGTTTTTGTAGTGTGGTGTCATTACAATAATCTCTTCTGTGGCTTTAGAGATATAAAGATGGTACTTTTATTGACAGACATGCAGACTAAAGAACTGACAAAGATGATAGCCTATTACTTTTACATGGTTTTGATTTCTACTCTGCATTTCTAGTTACCTGGGGTTAAATGAAATATTAGGGGAAATATTAGATAAAATATTCTAGAGAAAAAGCCAATTATTCAGCCAGCTATGGTAGCACTATAGTTGGGATTTCAGGAAAACGAGGCAGGAGGATCATGAGTTCAAATACAGTCTGTGTTATATTGAAGAAACTGTCTCCAAATACCCACTCTAGGAAGGAGTGGTTAGAAACTTTCAGTTGCATACTGCTCCAAGTAGTATGAGTAACTCTCATGCAGCCCTGTCTGGAACATGAATCATCTATCTGTCAAATATTTCCACACTATAGACAGTATCCAGACAAACTGCTGGAGAAGGTAGACTACTTTATAATCCTGTGTTATTTTTTACATTAATTTATTTATTATGTGGGTGTCTGGGTACACTCATGCCATGGTGTAACTATGGAGAACAGAGGACAGCTTGCTAGACTGAGTTCTTTCCTTCTACCATGTGTTCCAGAGATCCAACTCAGGTTGCCAGGTTCAGTGGCAAGCCTCCCTGGTCCCTCATGGACTTTTTATGTATACTCTACCTGTTACAGACAAAATTCAGTAAGTTCCTATTTAAGAATGCATCCAATTTTGGCTTGAGAAAAAAATTGTGATTATCTATTGAACAAGCACTTATTCTAAAGAGAAAGTCTAACACAGGTGAATTAAAATACAAATATTTTTAAATTAATTATTCTCAAAAAATTTTATTCCTTAAAACAACCTTTCTAATCATCATATTTATTGAGTTAGAAATAAGATATTATATTATGCAAGAATGTCTTCTCTCTACCTGATTTCTATAAGAAAAAAACTGATACCAGAGGAAAACCAAAACTAAATGCAATGCTCTATGAGGAATTCACTGAATCTACATACAATTATACACCACTGCGGATTTACTTACATCCTTTATTTTGGTTTTTATCAGCATTGCACAGTTGTCAGGAGCTATCATGTTTCACTGAGTGACTTGTGAGTGGATATAAATCCACATAAATCAAGTCAAGTGGAACTGGGTACTCTTCCTTGGAAGTCCAGACTTCCTCTACCAAAGAAATCCCAAAGCACTTCCAGCAATCACTGGGACCACTTGAGAACTGCTTTGACAATACCTCCACAAGCTATTTTAAGCAGAATTAAATTTATTAAAATGAAGCCCACCTATCAGAAAGGCCTTGACCTTCTTTCTTTACAAATACTTTCCAGGTTCAATTCCCAACACCTACATGGCAGGTAACTCAGAGCTGTCTATAACTCAAGTTCCAGGAAATCCGATGTCCTCTTCTGGCCTCCATACTTACCATGTATGCATATGGTATGCAGACATAGAGGCAGTCAAAACATTTATAAATACAAAATAATAGAAATATCTTTTTAAAACTTCATACAGCTTATTGTACTAAAATTGCTAAACGATGAGGCCTTTAAGGCACCAGCAACAGTGGGACTGCTCACTGCCTATCTATGTGTGAACCAAGGTTTCGGGTTTTCTTAATGGCTACACAGAAAAAACACCTGAGATCTAATAAAAACCCAGATGATTTTTACATAATTAAATCAACAACCTAGGCTTAAACTCCAAAGGAAAACTTCATTTTATTATTTATAACACTAACAAAGTCAATAGAAAAGCCAAAGCCAAAGGAAATTGGCTAAAGCAAACAGTCCACCAGGGGGGGACAGGCAACCATTACAGCTCACATTCTCAAAGCTAAGATGGAGAAATGCATTTGTTACTGCTGTATTTAAAAAGAACATTTACTAAAAATATGACCAATATTTTCCTAACTTAAGAGCAAAGCTTAGCAGCAGGAAGTGACTCTGCGGCTAAGAGCCCTTTCTGCCCTTGCAGAGGACCTGAGATCAGCTACCAACACCCTTGTCAGGCAACTCACAACCACAACACTTGAGCTCCAGGGGACCCTACACTGTCTTCTAGACTCCACTTGCACCTGCATTCACACATTCAGATTTCAACACACAGACAATACTCACAATTAAAAAGAAAATCAAATCTTAAAAGAAAATCTTAAAACAAAAGCTTATTTTTATACCTTTTTTTCTTTACCTTTGTCACATTTTTAAATGCCCAGAATAAATATTCATAGTTTTATTGATAACAATAAAAGAAAAAGAAGGCTGGACGTGGTGGCGCACGTCTTTAATCCCAGCACTTGGGAGGCAGAGGCAGGCAGATTTCTGAGTTCGAGGCCAGCCTGGTCTACAAAGTGAGTTCCAGGACAACCAGGACCATACAGAGAAACCCTGTCTCGAAAAACCAAAAAAAAAAAAAAAAAAGTGCTATGTTATCCAAAGACATCTTAGGTAAGAGTCTGTCATCGTACACACTCAATAACATAGATGGGGAGAGAGAGAGATTCACCAAGAGAGGTGCTTGTGCAAAGGCCTGGCTGGGAACCTAAACTTGACCTACAAATGCCCCAAGATGGCAAGAATGAACTGACTCCGTGGAACTGTCCTCCAGCCTCCATAGTAGTGCCATGGCTCAACACTCATGCACACAAATTATTAATTTCATAGAAACCACAAAGGATTTCTACAAGGCAGCTAAGCAGCCCTTTATTTAACCTATACCCATCACAGGCTTATTCTTGATATAGTAATTCAAGCTAAGATCTGAATATTCACCTTTTTCCAACTCACCGATTTATTGTAAAGATACTCTATCATAAAACTCCTTTAAGGGAAATTCTAGAAAGCAGGAGCCCAGTACCAATCAACTGTGAACCCTGGCCATCTGTTATTGCCGACTGTCTTCTCTGATCACAGTATATACAGATGTGAATATTACACAAGAACTCGAAGACTCAGAGTGAGCAATCCAGCCCAGGAGAACCAGGACAGCTCAGTCAAGGGATGAGCAATCTGTCAATTACCACAGTCGTTCACTCTGTCAACCATAGAGTCCCAGTTGGCCTTCCCAGAGAACTCAGATGACTATCATCCCTGCTCATGGCTACTTCTTTCTTGGCTACTGATAGCTAGTTAACAATAAACTAAGAAAATGTCAAACATTGCAAATCTATCATTTCAACAGAAATAAACTTTAAGTTGAAATGAACCTTGAGGTAACAGCTATTGGCATGTTACCTTGTCCATAGTACGTATAGTACAAGGAACTTTCCTGTTGAACTTGAAAATGATTCAGCCTTTTTATTTGTAGAGAATTGTGCCTCATGTTTTCACTTTACATTCATTTGTTCTCATTTACTTCTTGTAACTGTAAAACTTGAAACACTATAAATATTGGTTTATTATTTTGTTAGTACATGCTAATCTAATTGTTTTAAAATTTTAGTGAATTTTCTATCTTTGTATTTACACTGCTTGCTTCTCTGTACTTTGGAGACAACCTGCACAAGGAGAAGCAAATATAAATTCTCATTCTATTTACATTGTTTTGGTATCTTCCTGACATCTGTATAGCCTTTATACAGGCAAAAGCATATATATTTGGATATATGTGTAAGTTAAAAACTGGAAAAGTATCAGTAGTTTATTTTTATTCCAAAAGAAACCTATTTCCAATAACTGTTATGGCCTAAGAGGTGAGTTGGTCTCCCACTGCTGCCATTACTCCCTCACAGGAAGGAGCACTGCGGCTGACATAGAGGAAAGCACCCGCACAGTGTATGTTTATTACATCAGCAGGCTTTACTCTTCAAAACTGTCATCTAAGTAATGAAATGGATGATACAGGTGCAATATTAATGCATTTCTATTCCAAATAAAAATAGTAGAAGTAGGTCAAGTGGCCAAATAGTCTGTCAATTTCTAAGACACATGAGAAATCCTACTAAAAGACAGGGGTACTACTGAGTTCATCAAAGACTGAACACGCAGAGCAGTTTTAGCAATCAGTCTCCTGCAACAATAGTCTCAAGTATTCTGCATAATCCAGACAGAAGGAGAATGGCAGCATGCTCAGAAAAAGGTTACATCACCAGTGGGCCACTGTGCTCACGACCCCTGTGACTTACCTTCTTCTGGAGAACATTGACCTTCCGCTCCTTCACGTCCAGCATGTCCTTGAGGTCGTGTATCTCTCCAGCTTGTGTGCCCTTCTCCTCAGCCATATCTTGGATTTGCTTGGTTTTTTTATTCAGCATAGTCTCCTTTTCTTCCAAACGCAATCGAAGAGCATCCACCTGAGAACAGAAGATTACAAACCATGAATGGAACAGAAAGGAGAGGAGTAGAATTCCTTGGAATAGAGTTCCCATATTTTAAAGATAATAAAACTGAGATTGGGAAGAATTAAATTATTTTTAAAATTACAATAAGCAGTAAAATGATAGGACTTAAGCATTCTAAATTTACCATATTCAAAGGATATTAACTAAAAAGTACATAGGCAGTGCACAGGAGTCAGTAGCCTTCCTCTAAAGAGCTTACCAGCCAAAAAGACTGTTGAAAGAACCGGCATTTGAACCGGGTTACAAGTAACAAATAAACCCTTACTACATATGAAACAGAAAGTGGAATACACATTTTAGGAAAAGAAAGAGAATATTTTTGAAACTTAAATACCCAACACAGCATGTTTTAGTTAACTCACTTAAGATGGCCGAGCATAAAGCAAAAGAAGGACATGAGATAAACAAAACAACATATTAAACCAGCTTGCAAATAAGGTACTTAATTTTATCCTGTTTGCAAATGAAAGTCAATAAAAGACTTGTAGGAAAAAAATGATAGTCAATATTTATGTTCTAGAAAAATTATACTACTCTGGTCACTGGAACACAAAGACATTTGTTAGTTTCACCCTTGTGAAGAATTCAGAACCTAATGGAGAAGACAGCAGCATGGAGAACTTAAGTATTTTACAGGGAGCACGGAAACTAGGGTACAGTGTTTTCTAAAAGTACAGAATAGGGACGGTAGAGATGTTCCATGGGGTAATGAATGACCAAGCATGACAACCTGATCTCAATCCCCAGAACACACAATAGGAGGACTGACTCTCACAAGTTGTCCTCTTACACCCACACACGCATACACGCACTAAGTGTAAGTTTAAGGAAAAAAAAACAACTCAGCTTCAATATCTGTGACTAGGTGCTGGTAAAGCTTGGAGCATTATGAAGGATGAGCAGCAATGAGGAAGATAACGGGAGAACCTACAGAGTGGAAGAGCCATAAATAACGACGGTCAGAACAGATGGTAACTCTCTCTTAAGCCACACACAGAAGGCTTAAGGCTAGTAACAGGTAGGAAGTCACAGAAAAGGCACCAGGGTCAGGTCTCGAAGTCTGAATTTTATTGCCTATAAAAAGGACACATGGGAGAAGAGAGCCAAAAATAAGTTTCTACCTTTCTGAAGACGACTAGTGAGCTTCACCTAAGGAAGGAGGGAAGGAAGCAAGACCCTTATTTCCTAACAATCTGCCTGACAATAACTGACGTACATGATAATGACCTAAAAATACCACACAACAAGCTAGAAATCCTGAATATCTTGCTCTTTAACTTCTTATAACTGAAAAAAAAAAAAGTACCATGGGGGTGATGGCAGTGGTGGCACACCCCTTTGATCCCAGCAGTCAAGAGGCAGAGGCAGGTGGACCTTTGTGAGTTCAAGGCCAGCCTAGTCTACTGAGTGGGTTCTAGGATGGCCAAGGCTATATAGAGAAACTCACTCTTGACAAAGAAACAAACAAAAATTAAATGAAGTACCAAAAACTGGGCTGCCTTAAACAGAAACCACTTCCCACACAAATCTGGAGGCTAAGTAAGGTCTAAAGAGAAAAGCTGTCTGTCTGTAGGGCTAAGCTCCCTCTGAGGATGGGACCCACTCTTTGCCTGTCCTACATTCCTGGGAAATCTTGGCCTTGAACACATCTGCAAAATGCCTGTGGGCCTTCTAATGAAAATGGCCACTATGGGCTCATTTGTTTAAAATACTTGGGACCCAGTTGGTGGAACTATTTAGGAAGGATCAAGGGCTTCTTGGATGAGGTGTATCACTGGGGCCAGCTTTGGGGTTTCGAAAGACTTGCACCATTCCCAGTGTGTTCTTGTGTTCTTCTCTCTCTCTCTCTCTCTCTCTCTCTCTCTCTCTCTCTCTCTCTCTCTCTCTCTCTCTCCCTCCCTCCCTCCCTCCCTCCCTCTCCCTCCCTCTCCCTCTCCCTCTCCCTCTCCCTCTCCCTCTCCCCCTCTCTCTCAGCTGTTCCTGCCACTGTGTCTTTGCGCCATCATCATGGACTCTAACCTTCTAAAATTGAGACACTCAAATGATTTCTTTCTTATGTTGCCTTGACCACAGTGTTTTGTCCCAGCAATAGAAAAGTAACTAAGAGCAAGTCTATTTAAATATGCCACAATCTTCAGTTTGGGTAGAAAGGGATTTGTGGAGGACTCTATTAAATTCAAAACACAAACTGTTATAAAACACTCCAAAATGCTAACCTTTAACAAACTTCTTAAAATTAGCAGATGAGTACTCACATGAACATACACAAGTTTGCACATGGAGAGACACAAATTCACTAATGACTGAAAATGAAGAGACCATGAGTCTAAAATGGTATATAGTAAGAGGTATGCCATCTCCCTGGTTGTCTTGGGAGATAAAAAGTAAGATCTCAGGGCAAAACAACCTGAGGCTGGCACAGATACAAGCCCCACTGGGCAGCTCTTCCTCTGGAAGACCCTGAAGCATATCAGTGCTAGGAACAGAGCTACACAGTTCATGCTCAGAACTCTGTGATTCTGCACTTCTCAATACTCCTCCGAGTTACAAGAGGCCCTAAGGAGCTTTTAGAAGCTGGACCTGTCAATATTTATCAGACTCTAAATTGAAACTTAGAATAGCTTCAGGGTTGAGGTATAGCTCACTTGTGCTGTGAGGGCTTCCCTAGCCCTCAGGGAGCACAGAGAGTTCAGTCCCCAGCATCACATTATCTATAGCAGTTTCCTCCAGGTTCCTCCCTGGGCAGACTCTCACCTCCCCCATTCCCTTGATGGAGGCTTTATTCTAATAAAGTCTATCATTTTTCTCTTTTTTGATCACTCTCTCTGATGCCGGTGCTTTTCCATTTGAGGGTTTCTTTTTCCCCTGCAGCCTTCTCAATCTCTGTCACTTTCACTCTTCTGAGGTTGTGTCTGTCATTCCTACTTCAGGCTGTGGCCACAGTCATGTTCACTTAACCTGTGACATATGATCCTCAACTGCCATCTTCACTTTCTGGTTAAAAACGACTTGCCATCCCCTGCACCAGTGGCCCTCCTTACTGTATCTGCATGATCTTTCTATGACAAACTCAGCAGTACCTCTAGATAACTGCCCTCCACTAAGACCCCAGCAGCAGCCCTAGCCCTCCCTTCTCCACAGATACAGGCCGGAAGATGCTTTTAATTTAAGGCAGTAACTCCATGTTTGTGTGAGGCTGGAGAGACAGCACAACAGTTAAGAACACTTGCTGCTTTTCTAGCAGTCTCAGATTTGATTCCCAATACCACGTGGCAGCTCATAATCGTCTGTAACTCCAGTTTTAGGGGATCCAATGCCATCTTCTGGTCTCTGTGGGCACATGGCATGAAAGTCACACATAGGCATACATACAAAATACCCATGCTCATAAAACAAAATAATTTAAACTTTTTATGTAAAACATGTATTTTCTTAAAATATAGGAAGAATAGCATAATTGTTTAAAGTATTTCAAATCCTTTAATGACTGTGTATATGTTGGGGTGAGGGGATTAAGTCAAGACTAAATGTACTTTTTATACCTGTAGTTTTCAGTCTTCCAAGTACTTCGACCCTATTATACAGTTCCTCAAATTGTGGTGACACCCAACCATAAAATATGCAACAGTAACTTTGCTACTGTTAAGAATCATAATGTAAATGTCTGTGTTTTCTGATGGTCTCAAGTGACCCTGTGATAGGGTTATTTGACCCCAAAGGAGTCGTGACCCACAGATTGAGAACCACTGTTTAAAAAAACAACAACAAAAAGAACTGAATCTTGGGGCTGGAGAGATGGCTCAGCAGTTAAGAGCAGTGGCTCATTATTCCAGAAGGCCCACATGACAAGTTACAGTCATCTGTAACTCCAGTTCCAGAGGATCCAGCACTCTTCTGGCCTCAATGAGCATTTCACACGTGTGGCGCACAGACAAACACGCAGGTCAAACACTCATACATGTAAAATAAAATCTTAAAAAAGGACTATTTTCCAATTACTCACACCACAAGATAAAGTTCAATAGGAAAGTGTTAACACCTACTATGGCTATTAAGGCTTCCTAACATGTAACAGTCAATGAAAGGACAAGCCATAGATGAGGAAAAATATTTAGAAATTATCAATCTTATTTCAAAATACTTCTGTCTACAAGATAAAAACAGCTGTCAAAACTCAAGAAAGAAATTGTTAATGTAAAAAGATTAGCAGGCGTCTTCATGATGGTATTAAGTACTTTTCTGCTCGCTGTAACAGAACACATAACACAACAGGAGAAGGGTTCTTTGGTCTGCAGTTTAAGAATGGATACAGTTCATTAGGGTGGCAGGAATAAGTGGCTACTGGTTACACTGTGTCTGCTGGATACACTGTGTTGCATTAGAAAAGCAGACAGCAGAGAGGGCAAACCACAGAAAAAAATCCCTGAGTGAAAAGCCCTCAAAGGGCACACTGGCACCGCCCTAGCACACTCCCAGAAGGAGGATAAGGCAGTGTTTGTCCACGTCAATTGAGTACAGGGCTACCTTGTTTGCGAAGCATCAAAGTATGTGTTAAATCTGGTAAGCCACCTTAATAACAACACAGGGTTTTCCTCTACCCATGCAGACAGAAAAGTATCTATACTGTGTTTGCAGGAATAGCTCAAAGAAATCTGCAAGGAACAGAGTAAGCAAATAATGACAAAGGACATGAAGCCATTCAACCTTAACATCCATGTGCTCAAATACAGTGTGTTTTTTAAAAAAAAAAAAAATGTTTGTATTGCCTTATTATTTTATTGGTTATATTAGCATCAAACATGTGAACTACTTCATTACTGCATGGGTCATAGCTGCTCAAAGGCCACACTAATCTGTCTTGCTATCATTTCAGTCTTACTGTGTGTGCTGTCCTGTTGTTCTGCTCACCTAAGAGGCAAAAGCACAGAACCCTGTTTTAGTGCAACTGAGTTTGATAGTGTCTTCTAACTTCAGCTCATTTGTATTTACTGCCTGCTCTGGCTTCACTGTCCCTCCACACCTCATACCCCAATTCCTGTCTCTTTTGCTTGGATACTTGGTCCCTACATGATGGCTCTGTTTTGGGAAGGCTACAGAAACTCTGGGACACAGAGACTCCTCCAACCTGAGCTCTCTGCTTGTCACTACTACAATGCAACCAACCACCATTACTATCTGCCATCATGGACCTTGAAGCTTCAATCACCATTCCCTCCCTGCACCATGGCAGACCTTTGAAACAGGAACCAAAAGAAATCTTCCCTCCTTAAATGTTTTTGTTAAATAGTTGGCCACAGCTACATGAACCGTAACTAACGTATCTCCTCTCTCGTTCTTTGTACTGAACTTCAGTCTTCCGCTTTTAGGTCTCCATACTCTCATATTTCTTGGTGATTCCTTATTTTTTTCCTGCTCTCAACCAGATAAAGTGAGTACTGTGCTATGAGTTCCAAACATATATACTGCATTTTGATTCTCTAGGTGGGTGTGGTGTGCTAGAAAAGAGTTTCTCAGACCTACATCCTCAGCCCAAACACGCAAATACATGAGGTTACTGGGACCATTTTCTGTCAAACCACCAGAGACCATGTCTCAAAAGCATAAAGTGGAAAGCAATTGAGAAAGGCACCCAATGTTGCCTTCTGCTGTACGGTGTGCCTGGCACACACACAAACACAAAGTATTTTTAAAGAAGCATTGCTAGTTAGCCAAAGGTGGGTTGTCAAACAAAGCATGTATCTCAACTCTAACACAGGAAGCCCAAGGTTCTTTACTTGGACTGAATGCTAAATCTGTGGCCTATCCATGAAAAAAGAGCAACCTTCTCCATTGCCAGTGAGTGCAGATGAAAATAACACCAGAAATAAAAGTCTAAAATACATTTTTTCTCAAAGGGGGGAAAACTACTTCTCTGAAGCAGTTAAGATCTACACTATTTCAATGTACCAATAAAATCTACTCTGTTCCATACACTGGGGTGTCATCCAAAAAATAAATCCAGTGATAGGCATAGTGCCATGATTCAGAAACAAGCAGAAATAAAATGGAAGAATTACTGATTATACAGGGTATCAGTGAGAATGAGAACATGTGCCAAGCAAACATAGTATATTAATAATTCATCTAAGCCTCCTCTATAAAAGTGACAAAATATGTATCTTATCTGGCTCATGCTAATATTCTATAGCCTCAATCAAATTTTCAGGACCCTGGCAAAGGGTACACAAAATCTGTGCTAGAATGAACATAAATAAATGCCCTTTGGTAGAGTTCCACAGTGTGGCAGTGTCAATGAGAAATAGCCCCCCCCCCAGGTGCATGTATTTGAACATTTACGGTTTGAATCTGAAGGTCTCCCACAGGCACAAGTTTTGAATGCTTATCTCCTGGCTGATGGTGCAAGTCTGTGGAACCTTTAAGAGGCAGGTCGCAGAGAAGAGAAGCAGATCTGTAGGGGCAAGCATCTGAAGCTATAATGGCCACTGGTTGCTGTCATGTTCAGTTTCACAACCTGCTACCATGTGAACAGCCTCTAAGAGCGTCCTCAAGCTAGATCCGAGCTGTTCTGCTGTGCCCCGCCCCACTGCCATCATGGATTTTGTTCCCTCCTAGGTAGCTGTTTCTATCCATTCCTATGACAGTGACACAACAGCTACAGATACAGAAAACTGGCTCTAAGAATTAGGGCTGACCGTGTGGTTCAGGGATCTTTCAAACTGGAGGGGAGTGTTAGAGAAGTCTAGAGATGCAAGCCAGGAGAAGCCCTAGAATACTACAAGCAGAGCATAATGGGATATTCTAGTAGGAGTCTGGGAGACCAGAATGCAGACAGTAAAGACTGCACACAGAAGGCTTCAAATGAGAACACAGATTGTACATATATTAGCTACTTTGCTGTTGCTACTATAAACTATCCTCATCAGATGCAACTTAGAGGAGAAGAGTGTTTATTTTAGTTTACAATTCCAGAGAGGATACAGACAGTCCATCATGACAGGGAAGGTATGGTAGCAGGGATACAAGCCAACCTGGGAATGAACAAACAAACCTCATGTTATCCATACACAAGAAACAGAGAACAAAAACGTGAAGTGGGCCAAGCTATGAAGCCACAAAGACTGTCCTCAGTGGAATGCTTCCTCCCCACAAGGTTCCATAACCTTCCAAACAGCATTGCATAATGTAGACCAAGGGTTCAAACACATGAACTTATAGGGGACACAGTTCATTCAAACCACCATACTACAGAATGGACTAAAGGACATTTGTGCTATGTTCCTGCAAAGGCTTTATCTACACTTTGCCAAGGTGCTGTAATTTTGATAGAGTCCAAATTCAAAACCAAAAAGCTAATTTATCACTGGGAAATTGGCTGGCTGTTTTCAAGTCAGGTTTACAGTGAGAATCTGGCCCAAAAAGCAGAACAGAAACTGTGAAAAATGTGCAGTCTGACCAGAAAAGACCAGGAGTTAGGTGTTAAAGAAAAGCCAAGTGATGTGCCAGGACATTCAGACTCCCTTAGAGGCACTTCACAACTGTCAAGACCACACTCATCAAAGGCTTCAGAACAGAAATAAAAATGTAATTGAACACCTTCTTTTAAAACTCTGTGTATCTTGGGTACTTCGTTTGCACTGATCTACCTAAGGAAGTACTCTAGCTACCCAGGCCCTCAAAAACACTGAAGTTATAATCCAGTGGGATATGACAACTGCTCAGCCAGCAGCAGAATCTGCTATTAACCACATGGTACTTGTTTTGCAGTCATGCAGTATACAAGAGTCATGGAGGCTCCCACCAATGTCCTACTATGATAATGTATAGCAGGGTGTGATTCTCTTCAGGGAGCTATGACAGAATAATGAAGAAACTCTGAAAGTCAACTGAGCTACAATGGAGACATCAAGACGATGGAGATGGATGTGGAGTAAGATCTATGGGCACTAGAGCCAGACATACAAAGAGGCCATGTATGGCCGTGCAAGGTGTTAGCTCCAGGCCAGCCTGGGCTCAGAACCTATCATCAAATATTGCTCCAAATGTTGGCTATGGAACTATAAGATTTAATATTTGCCTTCCTGGGTTTTGGTCTTGTTTTTGGTCATCAACCAACTGCCTGATCAATGGCTTGGATCCCAGGCTAACAGCAGCAAATTGGAAGTGAGGCTTACCTTAAGACACTGGCAGCAAGTTCTGAACTTTTTGTGTCATTAAATATTCAAGTTACCAAAATGAAAACCCTCTTTATAAATGAAGAACTAAAGGCAATATCTTCTAAAGTATTTCACATTTGCAATTCTTTAAATATGTCTAAATTCAGCCCAATAAAACTATGAGAGAATAGCACTTCTTTAAAAACCATGACACAAAGGCTGCGGAGGTGACTCCCAAGGTACAAGTGCTTTAAAAACCATGACACAAAGGCTGCGGAGGTGACTCCCAAGGTACAAGTGCTTTAAAAACCATGACACAAAGGCTGCGGAGGTGACTCCCAGGGTACAAGTGCTAGTACGAACACTTGATTATGGTGGCAGGACATGCACATGTACATACACATATGTACACATACATAATTCATATAGTTATGATTTACCATGGATAAGAATTACTGCTTCCAAATCTAAATGAATCAGATATATTATTTGTAATATCTTCTGATTTGAATAATTTAAAAGTTTGAAGTACAGATGTGGCATAAATCCAAGTACAAAAATGTAAAGAAATAACATGTTTTAATTAGATATAACAGAAAATGTTGTTTTATTACAATAAATGATCACACAACTCTAAACATAATAAATATATAACAAGATGAAACTAGGAATGGACTGGATTCTACACAAATCACAAAAACTCTTTACCTCAGTCTGCAGGATGGCAGCCCTTTGTTCCTTAGCAGTGAGGGACTCTTTCAGCACCTCAATATGTTGCTTACTGTCTGAGAATTGGTTCGTGAGAGTTTCTAGCTTTGTTTGTAAGGCTAGTAATTCTGTGTCCTTTCTGGACAATTCTTGTTTCACCTGGCCAATCTGGAAAACAAAAGACAACACTGTGAGGAAAAAAGAAATTACACAACTACCTCTGAGCTGGACCTCTGGCAGATTTATGGCATAATATAGGAAATTAAATGCAACATTAATCCTATAATAAAGTAGAGATGAGAGTGCTTTAGTGGTAAAGCACGTATCTAGCAGTCCTGAGCTCCCGGGCTCATCAAATAGCAAATAAGTAAGGTAGGACAATACTAATTTTTTTGTACCATCTAATACCAGATCAGATGCTCCTTACCAAAAACTAAGCTTATTCAACAAACAAATTTTTAATCTTCATTTACTGTTTCAAAATAGTTTCTGAAACCCCTTAGGGTAGTGGTTCTCAACCTTCCTAATGCCATGACCCTTAACTTAGTTCCTCATATCATAGTGACGCCCAATCATAAAATTGTTTTCACTGCAACTTCATAGTTATAATTCTGCTGCTAAGTAGTGTCTCAGTTCCTAAGACCATGGGAAAGGTGGTTTTCCGATGGCTGCAACCCACAGGTTGAGAACCACTGCCTTAGGGGGAAGAGATGAAGGAGGAAATTGTAGTTCAGCCAGACCAGGCAGCATTCATCACCTAAACACCACTTCATTTTGTCAAGCTTCCATCTCCAGAACAGGATGGGTCACAGGCAGGATTAGTGTAGACATGAAGCATGAGGGGGAAAGCAACTTCCTATTTCTACTGCAAGTAAGTTCAAACCATGGTTGTACACTTCTGTTTTTCTTTTGCAAGCAAGTTTCATGAATCTTTATGCTAAAGAGCTAGGCTGAGTGTGGCAGTGTACACCTTTAGTCCAGGCAGAGCTGTTGGATCTCTTTGAGTTCCAAGCCAGCTTCTATAGAGAGTGAGGCCTTGTATCATGAAAATAGGAGAAAACCAAGCTGCTTTCAGCGTGAAGGCATTAGAGAGATGTTCTCTTTTTCTTTTCTGTTTTTTTTTTTAAGATTTATTTATTTAATATATGTAAGTACGTAGCTATCTTCAGACACTCCAGAAGAGGGCATCTTAGGGATGGTTGTGAGCCACCATGTGGTTGCTGGGATTTGAACTCGGGACCTTTGGAAAGAGCAGTCGGTACTCTTAACCACTGAGCCATCTCTCCAGCCCCTTCTTTTCTGTTTTTTTAAATCACCTATTTATCAACTACATGCACATCACAGAACATAAACAGTGGAGTTAAACAGAGAATGTATAAGGTTTCACTCTGAAAGAATCTACACAAGTCGTTTGAAGTTTAACAGTCTGAATGTGTAACTCATATGTAAAAAATACAATGCAATCTCCATAGAGCACTCTTAACATCAACAAATATTTCCTTCTAAGCATTTTCTTTATATCCATATTCCTTCCAAGCATCTGTGTGAGAGTGAGCAAAAGAGAGAGAACACTCAAGCAAAAGCAAGGGGGCAGGAGTCTTGTGTACCCCAGGCTGGCCCAAACTAAATATGTAGCCAAGGCTGGTCTTGAACTCCTGATCTTCTTTCCTAGTCTCCTAAGTGCTGGATTAAAAGTGTGTGTGAAGCCACACCCAGTGAGTAGAGTACATGTGTGTGATGTATGCTCATGTTTGCATGTATGCATACAGAGGCCAAAGGCCAATGACGATTGTCCTGCTGTCACTTTCTGCCTTCCTCCCTTGAAACTGATCCTACACTGAACATGAAGCTAGGCTGGCAGCCAGCAAACCCTAGTGGTCCTTCTGTCACCAAGTCCCTCCAGCACTGGGACTACAGACACATACGACCACACCTGGCTTCTTACAGGAGTTACAGAGATTTCAGTCCAGGTCCTCACACTTACCTAGCAACTGCTCTTACTCACAGAGCTTTCTTACCCAGCCCAGATCCTAGGAATTCGTGTTTGTTTGTTTGTTTGTTTGTTTGTTTGTTTGTTTGTTTGTTTTTGGAGACAAGAGTATCTCTGTGTAGCCCTGTCTGTCCCGGAACTCACTCTGTAGACCAGGCTGGCCTCAAACTCACAGAGATCCACCTGCTTCTGCCTCCTAAGTGCTGGGTGTTAGGTACTTTGCCCATCCACCTTCTTTCATATCTTGAATGTATTAAACTTTAAAAAACATAGAAGATTAAGAAAGCAAGCTGTCTTAAGACATTTTCTGATTTTATATTAGGCCTACCATCTAGGAAATAACTACAAGACAGATTAACTACTGAACATAAATATGGTAAGTCAGGCATTTTCATAGCAGATGAAACAAAAGTCCTTGAGTTTTAGAAAACTGAGTATCTAAAGTTTTCTAAAGTATTTCTACAGTATTTTATTTTACCACATTAGTCTTAAGTAAAGGAAAAGGGTTTTTTTTTTAAGCAATTTCACAGGAAGAAATAAAGTTTACCATAAAACTAGACTTCTAGTTTGAGAATATACCTCAATGGAGGAGTTGTGTCCTAACATGTATGAGACCCTACACTTGAACTCCTCCACCCCCGCCCACCGGTACAAAAAGAAAAGAAAGAAAACCAATTAGACTTGTAAGAAACACTTAAAACAACTTAGGGTTCTTTTTCCATAAGATAAGCATTTTTCTACACACATGAAAACTCTTATTTACTGATATAGTAATGATTCATATTATATGTGCTTATTAGTATTACTCTATCTGTAATACACAGATTGACCTAAAAGCATATTTGTTCTATAAATAAATACCTAGAATAGTCAAAGTATTATGACTTTCTCAGCAAAGAGCTGTGGCTTAAAGGTATCCAAATTTCTGGACACTTACAAACATGGTTCAGAAATAAACAGAAGCTAGGCATGGAGATACACACCCCAAAATCCCAATGCTAAGGAGGCTGAGGCAGAATCACAAGTTTGATGACTATCTTACATAACAAGGTCCTTTCTCAAAATTCCAAAGTACACATACTATATATACACAGAGAGGGATTTCACTTTTGCACAGGACTGACATTTCCCTGAAGACAGTGGTAACAGCACCTCTCTAGCTGGCAATGGAGAAATTATACCAAAGCATCATATTGTTTAGGAATTCAACTGCATAATGTAAGAGATACACTTGGCCTGCTGTCTGATACATATATCTGAGTAATAGTAGCTAAGAAAAAAGGAAGTTATATACCAATTTCTCCTCCACACAACATATAGTTAATACCATAACCTAAATTAGATCTTTTCCAAACATAGTATTTTACTTTTTAACCTACAATAGAAACTAGGCCATAAATAGATTAATAGATTAAATAGGCCATAAGTGTATTTGTTAATAAATAAATAAACAAAATGTATTTTTAACACTGCATTCCAGTCTACTTCCCTCCTTAAGAGTAGTTTTTCTGTTCATGTCTGACACTTTGAGGAAGGTACGCATGGACAATACAGACTAGATAGTGAAGAAATTACAAGAAAAACTCTAGAATCAGCTTGCTAGTGTCAATCAGACCCCACCTCTCTCTGGTGGCTTCCTGGACATCATCTGTAAATTGGTGTAGATCACTCCACCAGGTTATAAGATGCTTTTAGTAAGTATCTAAGAGGAAATTGTTATTATTACTTATCAAAAGGCTTAGAAATGCAGTTTTAAGTTCACTACACAGAAAGCTAAAGCAGATTTAGTAATTTAAAATAAGTTATCACACTAGTTCTAAACTATGAGATAACTTTAAATAGGCTAATTACTCTCTATACAGCTATCTCAAAGAAAATACCATTTGTTACAAAGTCTCCTAATGAAAACTTTTAATGTCTCCATGTAGAACTAAAGCAGTTTCTCAAGAATTTCAAATGCAGGTAAGTTGTAAGTGCTGAGCCTAGAGACATTTACACATTCCTGTACCTAAAAAGAATGGAGGGAAAGAGCATTCATATAAATCAATGTATATCTAGTCAACAAGAGGATGAGGAAGGAGAGTTTTTAGATACCATCCATAGAGTGGCAAAACAATACAGAACCAGTGTGCAAGGCTTCCAGAATACATACAGTCTCAGTGTGCACAGTGACATGTGGGTCAAACTGGTGAACAAATGTCAGTTAAAAGAGCAGAGCAGGCTGGTTAGTGCTAAGAATGGGCAGAGCTGCCATCCATATAGAGTGAAAGTGTAAGCCACCCAGAAGCCAGAGCCAGCAGGGTCCCACTGTGGGACCTCTGCACACAAAGAGGTAAATCTTACTGCAAAGACCTCAGACTGAAGACCAGCCGCTCTCTTTTTCAGCTCCTCCCCTTGAGCATCTTTCGAACTTAGCTCCTCCTTCAGTTGCTCTACCTGTCACGACATTGTTATTGTTTTTCACTCATGAGCCAACTCAGGTCTTCATATTATCTGATTCTGAGCCACAGTGACCTCTGAAATAACAATAACTTACATAAAACAATCAAAGCTGTTCCCCTAACTCAATTTTCAAAGGCATATATTGTCTCTATCTCACAAACTTTTAAAAATTAAACTGGAATTTGCTGATCATCAAAAAGGAAGTAAAATATAAATTATGACACAGTATATTTTGCCCTAAAAGTCAGGGAGAAAATTCACACTAACAAAAAGTTGGATACATCATTTTTTAGCTTAAAAATTAACATATGACTAGCATAAATCATCAATAACAGCCTCGATAGTAATAGTGGAAAATTCTATAGACATAAACCTGATAACAGACACCACAAGAAGCCTGAACAGGGCAGGGAGTCACACCTTTGTCATTCTTTGACAGTCAAGTATGGGGATGTTTTGGTTTTCGGTTCCAAAGAACAAAGAACACAGTTGCTGTACACATTTGGGAAATGCAGTGAGTAATACTTTTCTAGATAAAATTTCATTGTTAAAATTATTTATTTGTATACTTGTTTGAGACAGAGTCTCACCATGTAGCCCTGGCTAGCCTGGAACTCACTATGTAGACCTGGCTAGCCTCCAAGTTGCAGCAGTCCAGCTATTTCTGTCTACCAAGTGCTGGGACTGCAGGCGTGTGCCATCATGTCCAGTTTTTTATAATAATTATTTTTAATTAAACCATAATAAACCAAATTCTTCAATTTTCTTTAAATGATTTATAAAATCAAAGTTAATGACTTTGGATCTAAAGAAAACCTGCTGTGACTGATTTGAAACCACACTGACGAGCCTCTGTGCTGCCTGTCTTACTGTACACAGGCCTGAGGCGCACACATAGGAAGCAACAACCCTGGTACCAAATGATCCCCATTACGGGAGAGCAAAAGCCTTTACTCTTAGAACTTGTTTAAAAGAAAAACATTTAACTTGATTTAGAAAAAACGATTCTGAGGGGTTTGACTTAAAATACTTCCCCAAAAAAGTAGTCTTCTACAGTAAGAAATGAATGAGCTGTCTTCTACAGTAAGGAAAATTCATCTGAACAAAATTCCACCAAATCATTTCAGAAGTTCTTACAGAAATGAAAAGTTAAACTGTAACATGTCCTTAGTTCTTACTTAAATAAAAGCTTGTAATAAGTAAATGGAACCAGTAATTCTGACTTTAATTCTAGGACATTTCCACATGGAAGACACAACAACAACAAACCTTCTTTAAGTCTATTAAATCATAGAGCAGATCTTTACCATCACTAACATGGAAAAGTATACAGAAAACGTTCAAGTTTCTGGGAACTGAGATATCTACTCCATACCTTATTTTTCATAAATTTTGAGTGGCTCCTGTACACCTCCATTTGCTTCATCTCTTCCTCCCGCTCCTCACTACTCAAAGCCCCATTTGATTTCAGCATCTGAATTTCCTCTTCCAGGTCTCGAAGCCCACGCTCCATGGAAGAAATTTTTGAATCCTAGGAATAATAGAAGAATTGAGCATTAAATTATTTACAAAGATTAAAAGTAGACAAATAACTGTGTCTTTCAAAATTCAGAAATTAATAACAGTAACTCTACAGAAGCTGCTGGGCAGCATGTGAGAAGAGATGATCACAATGATCACACCTCTTTCTTCCTACAGTTACAGCCCTTCCATCTCAAGCAGACAGTTAACCAAAGAGGTAGAAGCGATGGAAAAACAGCTAAAGGTTCTTTGTACTTTATGATCAACACATTTCTAGTGGGGTTGGGGGAACTATAGGTAAAGCCTTTTCTAGTTCTAACGCTTCACCACTCAGTGACCGTTAGGGGGCATGTTTCTGCCAATAAATAAGAGAAATGAATACAAGTTTTAAAGAATTGTACAATGAAGTTTTAATTATGCATACAATAATAATTATCTAGCATTCCAGTTGCAGAAAAATTCGAGAGTGAATATATCAATGGCTACTTTTTATATTTTAGAAATCTTATTCTCTGTACTTCTGGAATATATTTGAAATATCTATAAAATGTTTCCATGGCTCATGTCTATAGTCCTGGGTATTAGGAATGAGACAACAAGAAGATTACTTGACCCCAGGAGTTCAGGGATAGCCTAGGCAATATAGTATACCCTCCCAACTAAAAAATAGTTAAATAATCAATCACTGTTCTTATAAACTATTACCACAAATATTTTGCATTATTTTTCTATTAAGTTCTTGATTTGTTTGTGACATCTGAATAATCCTCAACTAACTTTATTTACGATTATTACTCCAAAAAAATCTTCATGAAATCATTTTGTATGTGTAATTGAACATGCTTACTTTGCCTTAAAGATAGAACTTTTAAAGAGTATAGCTTTATTTTATTTGGAGCTTTAGAGAGAACATTTTGGGATGAATTTTAAAACTGACTTCCTTTTTAACTTTACATCAAAGATATCTTGGTTGGCCTTGTTGGCTACTGTAATTACTGAAGCAGAAAGATAAAACGTAAGAATCTGTCACAAAGATGGCCTAGTCGGCCATCACTGGGAAGAGAGGTCTCTTGGTCTTGCAAACTTTATATTCCCCAGTACAGGGGAATGCCAAGGCCAAGAAGTGGGAGTGGGTGGGTAGGGGAGCAGGGTGGGGGGAGGGTACAGGGAACTTTCGGGATAGCATTTGAAATGTAAATAAAGAAAATATCTAATAAAAAAATTAAAAAAAAAAAAAAAAGAATCTGTCACAAGACAACTTCAACCAGCAATTTTCCAGTTGGGGGAGCTGAGGGGAAAGATGTATCCTTGCCTTGCCCATAGCATACATTTCAATTGTACTACCTGAAATTCACTTTTGAGATTAATATAAACTGTTCTGCAAGTATCAGGACATGGTCTATGTAAAATGACTAAAAGACTAGACACAAATAGCTGAGAGTCAAATGTAAGTTTTGCTACACCCACATCCAAGAGTAACAAGAGGGAATGAGCAGACAGGAAAAGGGAACATATCTTAGCACAGCTTTGATACACAAAAGACAACAGAGGTGTAGAGTAAAAACCCTAGCTCTGTCCATCCACAGCAGACCACCTGTACAGCTTCTAGGAGGCCTTTATCCAAAGCCTTACTTCTTCTCCATCAATACCAACAACACAGGACAAAATCAACCCACTATCAAACACTGAGCAAAAAACTTCTTTCTAGCAAAGTCAATAACTGCAAGCTGTGAAAACTTCAAGGCAAACATGGCCTGCCCAGGGGAGGAAGATCGACCCATTTACTCTCTAAAATCAGGTTGGACAACTAGTTCTTGTTAGTATACCTAGTTCTAGCATAAGCTCAAGAGGTACCAAGAGGGGAGTTATGTGAGGACAGCTCTCCCAATCAGCTTCTGCATGTCTATGTGAAAAAAAGCAGGTCAGTGCATTCTCTTCCACTTTCTTTCACTGTCAGCCACTCCTACAGGGCGCTCTAGGATCTACACCTTGAGATATTTACCACATTGCCAATTCCAAAGGTTGTCTCCTTTTCCCAAGCAAAACTTGACTTTCCTTACAGATCTAGTTACCCTGAACGATCTCGTTTTGTAATACCGGAGAGCAGCTTCCAATCACCTCGAAAAGACACTTCTGGAGGTGTCTATGAGGGTATGCATATCCAGGGAAGAGGTTAAGGTGGAAGGCCAACCTTGAACAGGAGCAGCAGCATCCCATGAGCGAGGGTCCAGAACTAAATTAAAAAGGAGAAGCAAGTGGAGCTAATACTCCCCTCTCTCTGCTTCCTAACTGTGAACAGAGTGACCAGATGCCTCACATGCTCAACTGCCTCATCCCACTCCGTGGACTACATACTTAAGCCATGATCCAAAGTAAACCCAACTTTTATTAAGTCACCTTTGCCATAATGTTGTTAGAGCAATGAGAAAAGCAACCAATGCACCATCCACTTGACCTTGTTGACACAATCTTGTTTTACAATATAAGCCTAGCAAAACTTAAAATATACATACTGCCAATTAACAAAAATCACACACCCCTGATCTGTGAGAAGAGAAGGAAAAAAAGCTACACATGAGTTCATGTTTGTTTTTTGTTTTTTGGGTTTGTTTTTTTTGTTTTGTTTTGTTTTGTTTTGTTTTGGTTTTTCGAGACAGGGTTTCTCTGTGTAGCCCTGGCTGACCTGGAACTCACTCTGTAGACCAGGCTGGCCTCGATAGGTTTGTTTTGTTTTGTTTTGTTTTGTTTGTTTGTTTGTTTGTTTTATGAGTTCATGTTTTATCCTTAGGCATCAACAGGGATTAGGAAGTAACATGCACAAACAAACCTATTCTGTGTGACAAAGGGAAAGCCATAAAATTAAGCCATTCTAAAGGCCTCCTGTAAGATTATATTCAACCTTGTAATTATATAACTCCAAAGGATGCATAAACACTAGTAATTTAAAATTTGTTTGATAAATCCTTAACCCACTGAAAAAATATACATAATTTGAGCAAAGTTTTATCACTGCAAGCCAAATTTTGTTGTTGCTAGCTAAGGCTACAGAATGAGACTTTGCCTCAAAACACACAGAGACACATACACACATCAAAAGAGGTAGGGGGTATAATACAAATCAAGCCTCTAATAGGCTCTAAAGAAATTAAAGAAAGTAGAGGATAAGTTCTATTTAAATGGGCTTTTATGAGAAAAAACATAAAGCAGGTATGGTAGCACAAGCCTATCACTCAGAAGGGTAAGACAGGAAGACCACACATTCACACTCAGCCTGGGGCACAGGGAGAGGAAAGGAGGACCATGGATGATGGTTCCTTTTAAATTCCAACTGGCCACAACCAAGAAGTCACCTGGAAGAGTCTCAATGAGCAATTATGTACATCATCAGCCTGGTATTTGAACAAGTCTGTTCAGGGACTGTTGTGACTGCAGTAACTGAGGTGGGGTGGAGCCTCACCTTAAAGCTTCACCCTCCAGTTCATGAACTGAGCTCTGAACTGTACAAGACAGAAGAAAGCTAAGTGAGAGTCAGCCAGCAGGCAGCAAGACTATAGTTGCTTCTCTCTGCCCCTGGCTGTGAGACTATGTGACTAGCTGTCTCAAGCTCCTGCCTCTACTTCTTCCCTGCAATGGTGAACCATAATATGAAACTGTAAGCTAAACTGTCACAATAAAGGAAACCAGAAGACCACGTGTCTAATAAAAACACTAGCAACACCATCTTACATCAGCTGTTTACTATGTGCAAGGTCCTGTTCTAAACATTTTACATGTTAGTCAATCTTTCTTTCTTTCTTTCTTTCTTTCTTTCTTTCTTTCTTTCTTTCTTTCTTTCTTTCTTTCAGATCTGAGGTATAAAGAGGATAGGAACTTGTTTCATGTCGTATACCTGATAAAATATCTGCTTAACTTTAAATCAAAGGAATTTAACTCAGACAGCAAACTCTTGTAACTCCTGGAGATTCCTAACTTATTACTACTTTCACTTCTGGAGTCCACTAGACATAAGAGTCTGCATTAATCCTACAATTATCATAGGATCTTTCCAATGTGTTGACATTTGCACTGATAAAGGAAACAATTACAGTTTCCTCTCAGACTCTCATTTGAGCAAAGTACTGTTACCCCCTTCTACACATGCACGAAGGGTCTAACCATTTAAGAGTGAAAGGTGACTCCAAGATTCTTCATGAGATTCCCACTTACCTTCATTTCAATAACAGTTTGCAAGGCTTTTGTCTTGGCAGAATCAGGGGCATTTTCAAATCTCCGGTGCATCTCCTAAACAGAAGCAGAAGAGAGTCAGTGGCTGTCTTTAACACTCATGTCTTTTGGCTTCAATTTGCAGCTCTGGCTAGCCTGGAGCTCACTATGTATACCTGACTGGTCTTGAACTCAGACAAATCCACCAGACCAAGTGCTGGGAATTAAAGATACGGGCCACCATGTCCTTTGTCACAAACCTTACTGGTGGATCAGGGAATCTAGACAGATTCAATATACATCCTGGAGGATCCCTGGCTCTAACTAGCTTTTTAAAATTAGACACAGTAATACCAACTACTACTGCAATAGTAAAATCTACTATATCTTACTAGATTGATATATCAATAAGACTTAAAACCAAAAATACAAATGATCTAAAAAGAAGAGGGGGTGGATAGGAAAAATCCTCTTAAAAAGAAGAAATAAAGGCCACTATAACCAGCCTGCACTGCATAGAGGTGTTGAAATTACCTCTGTTGACAACATCTTCTCTACAGCATTTACCTCCAGAGTAACAACCACCTAGTTACCTATGATGAAAACCTCCAGTGGGGCTCCAGGGAGGCAGAAAAGGTATGTTGGACAAGTTTCTATGTAGTTCAAAATCAGAAAACATTGTAAGACAGCTTCCTTTTTTAATCCAAAGTTTAATGGGTTCAAGATAGGCACATGTCTTTAGGCCCAGAATTCTTTCTAAAAGAGACGGGATATTGTAAAGAAACTAAACTTTTAACATGTTTGAATTTGTAAGTCTGTGGAACTCTTTAAGTCTGTAAAAGATGTGTTGTACTGTGATGTCTTTATTAATATGTGATCTTGGGAATAAGTGAAAAGATAAAGGTTGTAGCTTAGCAGTTATGTGTTTGTACATCACATTGACAAGGGATCACTTGTGCTGACTAGTTGGCACAAGTTATGCCAACTTGACATAAGCAAGGATCATTAGAGAAGTAGGAGCCTCAACTGAGAAAATACCTCTATACTAACAGTCTATATACAAACCTATAGGCTATTTTCTTAATAGTGATTAATGTAAGAGGGACTAGTCCATTGTGGATGGGAACCTGGGTTCTATAACAAAGTAGGCTGAGCAAACCATGAAGGGAAACAGAGACAGGCAGATCTCTGTGAGGTTGATTTGAGACTGGACTATATAATGAGTTCCAAAACAATCAGAGCTAAATAGTGATACCCTATCCCCCAAAACAAACAGCACTACCCCACAAATTAGTAGTATAGTAGTAAGGAAAGATGTTAAAAGTCTTTAAGGACCACTCAGGGTCTGCGCCTGGAGCTGACCCTGTGCCACAACTCTCCATACCCAAATAACACCAGGGAGAGCTGGTCTCCCAAGAGTGCTGACACACCTGATAGCACAGGTGAGACCACCACTTCCCCAAGAGGGAACCACCAGAGCCATCAGGACACAGAAACCAAGGAACAGCTAGGGACAGGATCCTTTTGGTTTCCATCTGTCCATCTGTCCCCAAGAGCTGATCCTGTGCTACAGCTCTCCATACCCAAATTTCTCCCAGAGAGACCTGGTCTCCCAGGAGTGGTGACATACAGGCTTGCAGGATGAACAAGCCACAGTCAGAGACAGCATGACTAGCTAACACCAGAGATAATGAGATAGCTCGAAGCTAGGGCAAGAACATAAGCAACAGATGGCCCCTGAACAGCGACCTGAGTACAGGTGAGCTATCTTAAGTAGAGCTCTACGAGAAAAGGTTAAGAAGATGTATCCAGGTATCCAGCACAGTAAGCAACAGGTGTACATGGCTAGGATTGGCTTTAAATTTTACCTTTTTAAAATTGTTGCAGTAGGTGTAAAGGGATACAAGCTAGACTGACTTCAGCGTTTGCCCAGCACTGATGATCAGTTAGGGGTTGACAGTGGAATTTGGGAGTGAAAACGAATAGAGGCAATTGTCCGCAGTCTAGAGAACTGCATCAGGCGAGAGGAATAGGGCTTAAAAAAATAAAATAAGGGGCTGGTGAGATGGCTTAGCGGGTAAGAGCACCCGACTGCTCTTCCGAAGGTGATAAGTTCAAATCCCAGCATCCACATGGTGGCTCACAACCATCCGTAACGAGATCTGGCACCCCCTCTTCTGGAGTGTCTGAAGACAGCTACAGTGTACTTACATATAATAAATAAAATAAATCTTTAAAAAAAAAAAAAATAAAATAAAATAAAATAAAATAAAATAAAAATAGTAAAATTCAAAAAATAAATAAAATAAAAAGAGAGAGATTCAAGAGAAAAGGAAAATGGATTTTTGGAATTCTCCCAGGGACTAAGAGAAATCGGGGGACAGCCTGTTAGTTCTCTCTGGCCCCCTACAGAAGTTCTCTACTGCCTTTGTATTGTCTTGATGCATCAACCTGTCCACGTGTCAATTCATGTTTCTTGTTTCGTTGTTGTCTGAATGACTGACTGACTATTCTGTGTTTCATGTTGAAAACTAAAAATGTTAGAACTTTACCTGCTGATTCAGTCTCAGTTTCCACAGCAGAGGCTGGGAGAGGCCCTGCACTTAGGCCAGGGGTCAAGCAAGGCAGGAGAGGCCCTGCTGAAAAACTGGTTTTTTTGTTTTTTGTTTTCGAGACAGGGTTTCCCTGTGTAGCCTTGGCTGTCCTGAAACTCACTCTGTAGACCAGGCTGGCCTTGAACTCAGAAATCCGCCTGTCTCTGCCTCCCAAGTGCTGGGATCAAAGGCGTGCGTCACCACTGCCTGGCAAAAAAAAAACTGTTTTTAAAAGGAGTCTGCAGCTTCTTAATTCTAGGCAAGGAAGCTGAGAGTTGTTTTTTTCCTAGAAAGTAGACTTATAGAGATAAGATTTAAAACAATGTCTCTTTAATTAAGCATTAAAATTTATACTGTCATGCATTCATGAATTGGCAACCAAACTTCCTAATGTGATACTGATGTTTCTAGTATTTTAATGATGATAAATTGTTTTAAATTGAGTTTTGCTTTCCTAAAGTTGTAGATATATTATAATATTGCAAAAGAAACTAAAAAAATCCTAGACTCTGTCCTCATTGCAGGAGGGCCAAGATGCTCAGATTAAAAAATATTTACTTTTGAGTTAATATAAAACTCGTGTGGCTGTCTTTTGTTTTACAAACTAGGAAGCTCTTGAGGCCTTGCCCCTCCCTGCCTCCAGGGGTTGCTTCTAGTGAGCTTGTTATCACTGAAAAATTTTGCGACTAGGTATGGCTAATAGCCTTACATTATGAAAAAAAAATTATTGTCTTTGCTTCAATAAAAGAAGCTAAGAGTTTGAATCTTTCAGTATATGCTGTTTCCTAAGTGGAAAATATTTTGTTAGCTAATGCCTCTAAAGAAAAGTTTATTTCAGATCCTTGCGCTCACTCAATGAGCTTTAAAGTTCTGGGGAGTAACTGTTCCTCCAGAAAAGATTCAGAGGCAAAAATAATAGTTAAGGTTTTAATTATACTTGAAAATTGTGGTACAGAAAATCTAAGAAAGAAAATTTGATTTGCTTCAAAATTTTATTTTCAAAAGCTTCCAGGAGATCTTAATTGGCTAAGACCTCACCTAAGGTCTTAAAGTGACTTAAACCTTTGTTGGATATTTTATCTTGAGAGACACAAATTAATTGGTAAAGATCAAAAGACTTTACAGAAAATAAACCTTTTATAATTGTTATCAATTATAATCTATGGTAATTGAATACTAGCTGCTTATTTTAGTTATGGTTATTAAATGTGCCCACAGCAATTTTTTACACAGAAAACATTAAGGTAAAATCATCTTTCTTTACCTCAAAGTAAAGTTTGAACATTCTATTAAAGCTGCTGTGGTGCTAATTAAGAATTATAAAGTAAATTCTTATATTTTAGAAAAATTGTAACAAATATTGTGTCTTAAAAACCTGACAAAGTGTCTGTTACTTATTCCAAATAGCAATTAAATTGGTTATTGCAGAATATTGATATTTGGCTTATTGCATGCCATCATTTTAAATAAAGTTGATAATCATTTTCCTAAAGATAAGTTAAAAAATATTTTTATGCATGCTTTTTTATCTTCTATAAATTTATGCATGCATACATCACATCTACTGTATTTAAGAACAGCCCTTCTATGGGAGAAAAGTATATATGAATTGGATCATATGTTTATTCTTTTGAATTTCCTCCCATTTCAGCACAGATAATTAAATTGTGTGCTGTAGATGGTGTTTTAAAATGTTAAATAATCAAACTTTAATTTGTATATTAATAGTCAATATATATCTCAGAGCTTACAATTGCTAAAATTATTTGACCCTCAGATACTATTCTCAAATTTGCAATTGTTTAAGCATATACAATTCATAAGAATAAATCCTGTTCTTTTAAGAAGACTGTCTTTGGATATTTAAGAATTTGCTCTAGATTGCCTGGACAAGACCTCTTAAAGCAATGTTGTGCTAGATTTACATCCCAGGCAGATTATAGACCTTATACAAGAATAATTGGTCATATAATCACATTCTTTACATCATCAAAATAGTAATGGCTTAAGATTATGCTTTGGTATTTTTACAGAACGTGCATGTCAAATTGTAAAAATTTGTTCTTAGTGTCCTCAGTTTCTACCTGTGTCCACATAATGGTATCAATTCTTGAGGACTTATATTTAATCAATTACTATAATTGGATACTCTTATTTCTGATTAATAAATAAATTATGCACATGTGACTATTAATACTTTTCAAGCTCTCTAGTTTCAACTAGTCTACAAGAGAAACAACTAAGTATCATTGCCTATGTTAAAAAAATGTTTTTTAATATACTTGGTGTTCCAAATCAGATTAAAACAGATTTTGGAACTGACTATAACAGTCAAGTATTTGAAATGTTCTGTCAACAATTTAATGTTACCCATGTTACTGAGATATTTTTTATTCTCAAAGACAAGAAATTGTTGAACATACTCATCAAACTCTGAAAAATTTGGCTTTTAAAAACAAAACAGGAACAGTTATACCCCCCAAGATCACCAAAAGCATATCTTGCTTTTGTCTTAATCTGGGAAAGAGGGAGTGTTTAGGTTCTCTCCACAGAACGCTGCAGAACCTGACAACTGCTGAAATGATTGCTGTAACAAGCTGACCTGTGAGTGCACTGAATGCCCTTATTGTGGTGACAAGAAAGCTGATTTGGGTGTATACTTTTAACTTGTCACAGATTGGAAAAGCTAACCTGCCTTGCTTTAAGCTTTTTTAACCTTATGGGACAGAGTACATTAGAGACCGTGGAAATTGACTTTAAAAAATTAGTCATAAGAAGGAGTTATAATGATTCTTCTCTTTCCTTCAATGTGACCAGTTATTCTAACTCAATCTTGGACTGGTTTAGTAATAATTCCAATATTAGAGATTTCCTATTGAAGATTGCTAAAAATCTTTGTTAGCTAGCAAAGTTAACTTGGAGCTTAGCCTACAGAAACAGCCTTTCTGCTGATTCTCAAAGCCATCTCCCCAACTCCTAAGCTTGGTCATTGCTGATTTGCAACTGAATAAAGTATCTGGACATCCCCAAAGGAAGTTTTTACCCTGTTGTGTTTCAACTGTATTTGGCTTTGTTTTTCAAGCAGGTCAGTCTTTCCCTACAGTCTGGTTCCAGCAAGTATGCAGTTCACTTTCAAGAGGCGCAGGCAGCAGAATTCCATCATTACAAAGAAGCATTTTGAATATATATTTGTGGCTTTGGTCTGAATTGGGGAACTTAGGTGTACTATGAAGGTCAGTAAGCCAATAATGGGGAACCAGATTCTGGAACTATATCATTCTAAGACAGGGGTATATGCCAAGAGGCCGTGGTTTGTTAATAAAATACCACAGAGCCATGTTTGTGCATAATAAACACAAACAAGCTGCATATATGCCCTTTGACGGAGATGAATAAATAGGAAAATATGAGATCCTAAGACAGGCGCAGCCGCCAGCCACCATAACTCCCAGGCAGGACTATGGAGCATAAATAAATTTTATGTTACAGTCCAGCTATTTTTATTATATAAATAGGGAGGAATTGTACTCCCTTCCCCCAGCCTGCTTCAGGCTAGAGCAGACCTGGTCACCATGGAGGCAGGCCACCTATGGTTTAACTCTCCAGCTAGGCTGGCTTCTATTGTTATGTGATTTCCAATGTACTTCTCCAGAATCCAGCCCTCCCTCAAGATCCTGCTACCTGCCTACACAGACCTTCCAGGACAAGACAGCTGCTGCACTCAGTCTTCAGGATGGCGCAAGGGGCCTCATACAGAATGGCGGGGTGGATGGTAAAACCCGCTTCTAAGCTAAGACTCTAAGCACTAAACCTTGGGGCTTTGAACATCATCCTGGCTTCCTTTGACCATTCACTTCCCTCCAGCTCTGGCCACCTCAAGAACCCAGATATCATAAGCCGCTGGCAGTTTACAGAATCTTACAATAAACCCTTAGGCAGACTAGCCAGAGGGCACAGAGACATTATCCAAATTAACAAAATAAGAAATAAAAAGGGAAATATAACAACAGAAACTGAGGAAATTTAAAAAATAATCAGATCCTACTACAAAAGCCTATACTCAAAAAAAAAAAAAAAAACCCAGAAAATCTGGATGAAATGGACAATTTTCTAGACAGATACCAAATACCAAAGTTAAGTCAGGATCAGATAAACCATCTAAAAAGTCCCATAACCCCTAAAGAAATAGAATCAGTCATTAGAATTCTCCCAACCAGATGGATTTAGTGCAGAATTCTATCAGACCATCAAAGAAGATCTAATAACAATACTCCCCAAACTATTCCACAAACTAGAAACAGAAGGAATACTACCTAATTTGTTCTATGAAGCCACAGTTATGCTGATACTAAAACCATACAAAGATCCAAAAAAGAAAAAGAACTTCAGACCAATTTCCCTTATGTATATCAATGGGAAAATACTCAATAAAATTTTCACAAACCAAATCCAACAAACACATCAAAACGATCACTCACCACGATAAAGGAGGTTTCATCCCAGGAGGTTAAAGGGATACAAATTAGAAAGGAAGAAGTCAAAATATCACTATTTGCAGCTGATATGATACTATACTTAAGTGACCAGAGAACTCCTAAACCTGATAAACAACTTCAGTGAAGTAGCTGAATATAAAATTAACTCAAACTAATCAGTGGACTTCCTCAACTCAAAGGATAAATGGGCTGAAAAAGAAATTAGAGAAACAATACCCTTCATGATAGTCACAAACAATATAAAGTATCTTGGTGTGACTCTAACCAAACAAGTGAAAGATCTGCATGACAAGAACTTAAAGTCTCTGAAGAAAGAAATTGAAAAAGACCTCAGAAGATGGAAAGATCCCTCATGCTCATGGATTGGCAGGATTAACATAGTAAAAAAATGGCCATCTTGACAAAAGCAATCTGTAGATTCAATGCAATTTCTATCAAAATTCCAAATCAATTCTTCATAGAGTTAGAAAGAGCAATTTTCAAATTCATTTAGAATAACAAAAAACCCAGGATAGTGAAAACTATTCTCAACAATAAAAGAAATTCTGGTGGAATCACCATCCCTGACCTCAAGCTGTACTGCAAAGCAATTGTGATAAAAACTGCATGGTACTGGTACAATGACAGGCAGGTAGATCAATGGAATAGAATTAAAGACCCAGAAATGAACCCATACACCTATGGTCACCTGATCTTTGACAAAGAAGCTAAAACTATCCAGTGGAAAAAAGACAGCATTTTCAACAAATGGTGCTGGTTTAACTGTCGGTCAATACATAGAAGAATGCAAATTGATCCATTCTTATCTCCCTGTACAAAGCTCAAGTCCAAGTGGATCAAGGACCTCCACATAAAACCAGATACACTGAATCTAACAGAAGAGAAAGTGGGTAAAAGCCTTGAACACTTGGGCACAGGGGAAATTTTTCTGAACAGAAAACCAATGGCGTATGTTCTAAAATCAACTATAGATAAATGGGACCTCATAAAATCTCAAAGCTTCTATAAAGCAAAGACACTGTCAATAGGACAAAACAGCAACCAACAGATTGGGAAAAGATCTTTACCAATCCTACATCTGATAGAGGTCTAATATATACAAAGAACTCAAGAAGTTAAGACTCCAGAAAACCAAATAACCCTATTTAAAAATGGGGAACAGAGCTAAAAAGAGAATTTTCAACTGAGGAAACTCAAATGACCAAGAAGCACCTAAAGAAATGTTCAGCATCCTTAGTCATCAGGGAAATGCAAATCAAAATGACCCAGAGATTACACCTCACACCAGTCAGAATGGCTAAGTTCAAAAACTCAGGTGACATCAGATGCTGGAGAGGATGAGGAAGAAAAGGAGAACACTCCTCCATTGCCAGTAGGATTGCAAGCTGGTACAACCATTCTGGAAGTCAGTCTGGTGGTTCCTTAGAAAATTGGACATAGTACTACCAGAGGACCCAGGCATACCACTCCTGGGCATATATACAGAATATGCTCCAACATGTAATAAGGACACATGCTCTACTATGCTCATAGCAGCCATATTTATAATAGCCAGAAGCTGGAAACAACCCAGATGTCCCTCAACAGAGGAATGGATACAGAAAATGTGGTACATTTACACAATGGAATACTACTCAGCTACTAAAAACAATGACTTCATGAAATTTGCAGGCAAATGGATGGAACTAGAAAATATCTTGAGTGAAGTAACCCAGTCACAAAAGAATACACATAGTATGCACTCACTGATAAGTGGATATTAGCCCAAAAGCTCAGAATACCCAAAATACAATTCATAGACCATATGAAGCTCAAGAAGAAGGAAGACCAAAGTGTGGATGCTTCAGTGCCTCTTAGAAGGGGAAACAAAATACCGAAGGGAGAAAACATGGAGATAAAGTGTGCAGCAGAGACTGATTTAAAGGCCATCCAGAGACTGCCCCATCTGGGGAGCCATCCCATATACAGTCACCAAACCCAGACACTATTGCGGATGCCAAGAAGTGCTTGCTGACAAGAGCCTGATATAGCTGTCTCCTGAGAGGCTCTGCCAGAGTCTGACAAGTACAGAGGCAGACAGCCAACCATTGTACTGAGCACAGGGATGCCAATGGAGGAGTTAGAAAAAGGACTGAAGGAGCTGATTGGGTTTGTAATCCCATAGGAAGAACAACAATATCAACCAACCAGACCCTCCAGAGCTCCCAGAGACTAAACCACCAACCAAAGAGTACACATGGAGGAACCCATGGCTCCAGCCACATATGTAGCAGAGAATGGTCTTGTTGAAGATCAATGGAAGGAGTTGCCCTTGGTCCTGTGAAGACAGGAGTCTACCATGGCTGCCCTCTGAGAGGCTTCATCTAGTTACAGCTGACTCAGCCAGATACAGATACCCACAGCCAGTGAATGGAGCTTGGGGATTCTTAAGGAAGAATAGGAGGAAGGATTGTGACCCTAAGGAGATAGGGACTCTACAAAAAGACCAATAGGTCAACTAACCTGGCCCCTTGGGGTTCTCAGAGACTGAATCACCAACCAAAGAGCATACATAGGATGGACCCAGGCCTCCCCGCATATATGGAGAAGAAGTGCAGCTTGTTCTTTATTTGGGTCCCAAACAACTGGAAAGTGGGTAGGGAAGGAGCTATCCCAAAAGCTGTTGCCTGTCTGTGGGATATGTTCTTCTAGATGGGCTGCCTTGTCTGTTGTCAGTGGGATAGGATGAGCCTAGCCTCACAGAGACTTGATGTGCCAGGGTAGGGAAATACTGAGGGGGGCCTCAACCCACTCAGAGGAAAATGGAAGGGGACATGGGGGAAGGACTGTGGGAGGAGGTGACCAACTGGGTGAGGAGGGAGTAGTGAGTGGGATGTAAATTAAATAAGTAAAACAACTAATAATTTTTATAAAGAAAAAATAATTAAGCTTAAAATAGAGACATCATACACAAAAACACACACAAATATCTACACACGCATTTAAAGAAAAAAAAAAGATCACTCAGAAGTTATAGACAACCTCCGGAAATTTTCTTATTGCTGTCTCTGAATTAATCAGTCAGTACTAATTTAAAAAAAAAAAAACCCTGGTACATCCTTAGAAAGTAGGACATAGTGATTGCCATCCTACAGTCAAAAACTCTGACCCAGAATACTCCATATAAACAGTGCTTATGAATTATGAAAAAGACCATAATATAATATTTTGGTTATTTCTTTCTCCTAACTTACTCATTGTTGCCTGACCAGGAAGCTCACTTATCAACTTTTCTTAAATTCTTACAGAACAGGACTGGAGAGATGGACCAGCAGTTAAGAGCTCAGCCAGCTTTTCAAGAAGACCTGCATTCAAGTCCCAGTTCTCACATGGCAGCTCACAACTCTCTATAACTCCAGTTGTAGGAGATCAAACACCCTCACACAAACACACATGCAGGCAAAACACCAATACACATGAAATAAAATTAATTAAAAAAATTCTTACAGAAAGAAAAGTTCTTTTAAAAGTGTTTTCACACTATACTCATTTCTTTTTTTTTTTTTAAGAGCATTTCTGATTTTACTCTTAGAACAGAATGGTCAACTGCTACTGTCTATGAAAATATTCCAAAGTCCCAAAAACCTCACAACCTGAAAAAATTCTGGCTCAAACATTTAAGGGAAGACAGACTCAATCTTAATTAATATACACTGCTACAACCAACTCTAGCCTTAAGTATTCAACTGGATATCATACTTACGTAGGTATCAAACATTTCAAAAGCTATTTTTCAAGATCAGACTCTAACAGCATACTAAACTTGTATCACACATGAAGCCATTCATACCTTCCTGTCTCCACTAAACCAAAGTCAGGAAATCTACCTAGATGTATCTTCAAACCATCCCAAATCCAAAAACTCTTTTGTACATTTTTAATACTCCTACCTAACATGAGCCATCCAAAACTCCACACCTCTCATTAGCAAGTTTCTACATTTTGCTTCCCTTACCGCATCTTCTCAATACACTCCTTTAAAAACCAAGGTGATCTCCTCACTCCACACTCAAAACCCTGTGAGGCTCTCCATGTGACATGTCTTCTTGAGAGAGTGTAAAACTTCATGTCTTCCCGCTTCCCTCAGTCACTGTACTTCAGTCACACTGGACACCTAACTGTTCCCCAAATATGCTGGGCTGCTGAACTCTGTCCCATCTCCCATGCCACATGAACATTTTACCTCCATCTGTTCCCAACTCAAACGTCTCTTAACTACTTTAAGTGGATTAGCTGTGATGGTATCATTATGTTTAGACAAAAAAAAAAAAAAGGTCTATTCTATGCAGTTAATAGATACAGACTAAAGACAGTAGGGGTAAAATTATCATGCCAGGATATGCCTGTCTCCTGTAATAAGCTTGACTCCTTGCCTTGTGTGTTTGGTAACTGTAATTTGTTATATAGGGTAGGAATAATGGATAAGTTTGTATGGGGTGTCCAAGTTCTGATGTCTTCTCTAATGAAACACTGTCCTGCTTGTCACCTCTTTTTTTAATTATTTTCTCCCTCTCACTCCCTCCCCCTCTCTCCCCCTCTGTCTCTCTGTCTCTCTCTGTGTGTGTGTGTGTGTGTGTGTGTGTGTGTGTGTGTGTGTGTGTATGTAGTAAGTCAATATATACACAGAAATTACAAATATAATGGATTATTCTAGCCTGTAAGCTAAAAAATAGCTCATGGAAGATAAAAATCTATAATTAAAACTTAAAGAGTACTTTTGAAAAACAGAGCTGAAAACCCAGGTCACTTGGTAGTGTACTTGACTAGTGTGCACAACACCATAGGTAGTTCTCACCTGGGTGATAGATTCCTAGAACTACATAAAACTGGAAGCAATTCAGGAAGATTAAAAGTTAAGTCTATTCTCCAGTATACAGTGAATTCAACACCAAGACAAAACAGTCTCCAAAAAGTAATTCATTAAAATTGTAAAAAAAAAAAAAAGGGGGGGGGGGCTGAGGAGATAATTCAGAAATTAAGAGCACTGGCTGCTCTTCCTGAGGACCTGATTCAATTCTCCACACCCAAATGACAGCTCACAACTGTCTCTAACTCCAACACTGTCACACAGACATACAGTCAAAATACCAATGCAAATTTAAAAAAAAAAAAAAAGGAGTATCAAAAAATTTAATTAAAAAAAAAAGAAAAACAGATGAAACTAAGCCATGATATGTATTGCCATTAATTGATACTGATACATAAATGTGATAATGTTTTAATATTAGGAATAGAGATACGGTAAATTTAGTCAAAAACAAATGAGTGATCATAAAAGCCAAGATCACAGTTGCTATTAGAGGAAAAGAGAATCTCTGACAGTGATGGGCATTAAAGTTCCCTCTCTATATTTAGGTGATGGGGATTAGGTGATGGGGATTAGAAGAGGGCATATTTCATAATTCTTTAAGCTACACAACTATTTACACTGTTATTCTGAGGTGCTAGGGTTGCATGTGGTAAACAACGGGCCTCCAGCCCTGACTCACAGCACTCTCTATATTATATCTTAAGTTTTAGAATCTATTGAACTCATCTGTTTTTTTCCATTCCAACACTAAAAACATTGTTCAGTCCAGATTAATTTCCCACCAGCATTAAAGCAAACTCACTAGCTGTAGCTTGTTCAAATAAGCTATGGTCCCCAAGTGTACACAAGCTGCTCACTTGAGTATATAGTAGAGACTTCTGAGGATGTTTGCTCCACAAATAAGTGTGAGATTTTTGATTACATAAACATAAAATGAGCTACACTAATTACAGACAATTTTCATCAGCCAATAAAAGGCTAAAATCTATACTTACATGTATTATTTAGTGCTCCAGTACTTGTAAGTGTTGAAGCTGAATTTCCTTGAAATGCTTTACAATTTAGGCATCCAACTAATTTTATGGCATCTCTACTCCATTACCTCATTCCAAACAAGTAGATTCACAATGCTCCATTTTTATGGTAAACTATTATAATTTTATTTTTAAACCCTAGCACACAGACTAAGAAAATGTGAAGAATAACAAAACTATTTGAATTTTTAAAATCCTTCTACATGTATAAGAGATGGCCAGAATGCAGTCTAATTCACTCACAAGCATAAAACCCTCCCATTGAAAAATCTGAATCCTATCAGCACATTTCTACCCACAGGCCTACACATTGAAGCTCATAAGAAAACATCCTGTATTCAGTGAGCTGACAAACTCCCCTTTCCTACTGAGTAAATCAAGCCTCTGGCTCACACACTGTAAGTAACTAACAGGAGAGAATCTGGAAATAAAACTAAGTTACTATACAAACAAGTATAAGAAGAAGAATGTGCTATTTGCTCACTTGATTTCATCCCTATTGGCTGAAATTTTTCACTTAAAAATAAATACAACTTGGGATTGTCAAGATAGCTCAGTAAAGTGTTTCCTATGCAAGTTTAAGGATCTAAATACAGTCCTAAAATTTGTTTAAAGCCTAGCCTACCCAGCAAGTTCTAGATCAGGAAAGACTCTCTCTCTCAAAACACTAAGCAGCTGGGAAAGGTGGGCATGCATTTAATTCTCAGCACTAGGTAGGCAGAAGCAGGAGAATCTCTAAGTTCAAGGCCAGCCTACTCTACAGAGCCAGTTCCAGGACATCCAGAGCTAGGGAGAGAGAGATCCTGTCTCCAAAAAAAGAAAAAACAAAAAACCAACAGAAAAAAAAAGAAGAAAAGGTTACAGCTACTAAGGAACGACCCCTGAGGCTGACCTTTGGGCACACACACACATACACACATAAATACACTCACTAGACTTGGGCATGATGGTGTGCACTTGTAATTCCAGCACTCAGGGAGCCGAGACAAGAGTATGACTGCACTACACAGAGAAATAGGCCAGGACGAAAAACAAGAGTCGGGGCATGAAAGGGAAAGACAGGGAAAGG
Source organism: Mus minutoides (assembly GCA_902729485.2). Classification (NCBI taxonomy): domain Eukaryota; kingdom Metazoa; phylum Chordata; class Mammalia; order Rodentia; family Muridae; genus Mus; species Mus minutoides. The sequence goes on from LR750168.1 coordinate 481,952, forward strand.
AAGATAAAAGAAAAGGGGAGACAGGAGTGAGAAAGAAAAAAGAAGGAAAGAGAAAAGGTAGGCAGAGATTGGAGAGGGGGAAAAGGGACAGGGAAAAGGACAGGAAAGAAGAGAATGGGGGAAGGGAAGAAAAAGGGGAAAGGGGGGAGGGGAGAGGAAAGAGCAGAGAAAGGAGAGGGCCAGAGGAAAGGAAGAGAGGAGCAAGGGAGAAGGGAAAAGAAGAAAAGGAGAAGAGACAGGAATGGGAAAAGAAAAGGAACAAAAAGAGGGGAGAGGGAAGAAGAGGGCTGGGAGGGAGAAAAGGGAAGAAAGGGGCAAGGGGGGAGGGAAAACGAAAAGAGAAAGAAAAATAAATGAATTATGGGTAGGAGTCATGTCTTTAATCTCAGCACTCAAAAGTCAAGACAAAAGGATCTCAATGAAAAGTCTGCCTGTCTATACAGTGAGACCCTATTTTCAAAATAAGTATATATTTTTTTAATTTTTAAAAAACATAAGGGTAGATATGCTATTTGAATTTCCTAATAATATCACATCATTTCTAATATAAATAAGAAATATGTTATCTCCTCTAATTTACCAAAGAATGGATAACCTGATGTTTGAGAATCAATTAGGAACAATTTGTGCTTCTTGTCTTCAGTAGTTTCTTTCATTTTAAAAGTAAAGAGGCTGGGGACTTAGCTGAATGATAGAGGACTTACCTAGCATGCATCGTTTCCTAGGTTCAATCTCTATAAACATAAAATAATAATTCTAATAATAATAGTATATTAAATCATACTACAGCCTTTGGCCTAGCATATGTAAGGCCAATGCCATAAAAATATGCTGACCATATCAACATGATTGAAAGAAACACTTATGACTGAAAGTAACACATAAAAGTTCTGAGGTTTCTATGAACATAGTGGAGCATGTATCCTTGTGGGATGGTGGAGCATCTTTTGAGTATATGCCCAGGAGTGGTAGAGATGGGTCTTGAGGTATAACTATTCCCAATTTTCTGAGAGTGGTTGTACAAGTTTGCACTCTCACCAGCAATAGAGGAGTGTTCCCTGTGCCCCCACATTCTCGCCAGCATGTGCTATCCTTTTGAGTTTTTGATCTTAGCCATTCTGATGGGTGTAAAGTGGAATCTCAGAGTTGTTTTGATTTGCATTTCCCTGATGACTAAGGACACTTAGAGTGCTTCTCGGCCATTAGAGATTCCTCTGTTGAGAATTCTCTGTTTAGCTCTGTACCCCATTTTTAATAGGGCTGGTCTGGTTGCTGGTATCTAAATTCTTGAGTTCTTTATATATTTTGGATATTCACTGTCTGTCAGATGTAGGGATGAATGATGTAGATGTAGATGTCCTTTCCTATTCTGTAGGCTGCCATTTTGTCTTAATGATGGGGTCCTTTGACTCACAGAAGCTTTTCAGTTTCATGGGGTCCCATTTATTAATTGTTGATCTTAGTGCCAGAGTCATTGGTGTTCTAGCTGTCTTCTGTACCAATGTGTGCAAGGCAGTTCTCTACTTTCAGTTTTATTAGATTTAGTGTATCTGGTTTGTCATTGAGATCTTCGATCCTCTTGGACTTGAGTTTTATGCAGGGATCTATTTGCATTTTTCTACATGCAGACATGCACTTAGAATAGCACCATTTGTTGCAGATGTTCTCCCTTTCCCATTGTAAGGTTTTGGCTTCTTTGTCAAACTATGTTCATATCAGCTTTATTACTAATAGCCAGAACTGGAAACAACCTAGATTTCCCTCAACTAAAGAATGGATAAAGAAAATGTGGTTCATATACACAATGGGATACCTGGCTATTAAAAACAAGGACATCATGAATTTTGCAGGAGTGACAGTCACAAAAGGACATGCACTGTATATACTCACTGATCAGTGGATATTAGCCATAAAGTATGGGATAACCAGGCTATAATCCACAGACCCAAAGACGCCAAATAACAAGGAGGGCTTAAGGGAGGATGTTCGAATCTTTCTCAGAAGGGGAAACAAAATAAATATTGGAAGTCAATGGAAGGAAGGAACTGGATAGGAAAGGGCAGTGGAGGGTGGTTCAAGTTAGGAGAGCAGGAGAGAAATTGGTATGGGGGCGGAGGGGAGCACCTCTAGGATGTGCCAGAGACTTGAGATGGGAGGAAAGGGAAGGCCCCAGGTTATCAATAGGGGGTACTCTACCTGAGACTCCTAGCAGTAAGGGATATGAACCCTGAAATAGCCTAGTTAGGCAGGACTCCTAGTGGAGGGATAAGGACAGCAACCCACCCACAAAATCTTCAACACAAACTGTATCCTGACTTCAAGTTGTGCAGAGACAGAGGGAATGGCCAACTAATCACTGGACCAAACTGAGACCATCCCCTGGGCAAGAACCAATCCCTGACACTATTAGTGATAATCTGTTGTGTTTGCAGACAGGAGCCTAGCATAGCTGTCCTCTCAGAATCTCCACCCAGAAGCCGATGGCAAGAGATGCAGAGACCCATAGCCAAAGATTAAATGGAGCTCCAAGAGTCCTGTGGAAAAGTTGGGGGAAGGATTGAGGGACCCCGAGAGGACAAACTCCACAGTTAAACCAACTGAGTCAACTAATTTGGACCCTTGGGGGCCCCCAGAGACTGAGCCACCAACCAAAGAGCAAGCATGGGATGGACCTAGGACCCCTGCACATATGTAGCAAAAGTGTCTCTTGGTCTTCATGCAGGACCCTCAACAACTGGAGCAGATGCTGTTGGTGAATCTGTTGCCTACCTGTGAATCCTGTTCCCCTGACTGGGCTGCCTTGTCTGGCTTCAGAGGGAGAGGTGATACCTAGTCCTATGTACCTAGTCCTGCAATGACTTGATGTGCCAAGAGGGGAGGTGATACCTTCCTTCTCAGAGAAGGAGGGGATGGGGGAATGGGGAGAAGATCTGTTTAAGGAGGTACTGGGAAGGGGTGCTAATATTGGAATGTAAAGTGAATAAAGTAATTAAAAATTTAATTTAAAAAAAGTCTGAAGTTTCTCTTTTTTCAAATGTCAAGTTTCAGCCCTGGTTGCTCTTAGGTCAAATGTTTGTGAAGTCCCCTGACAAAGTCAATCCTCCATATAAGTTCTAGAATAGAGTACTGTATTCACAGAAGAGATGGAAATGCAGGGAGGGATAAAAAGGTTCCTTACTACTTGTTTGGTACCTTCTCTCATCCAATGATGAGCAGTGTGGCTCTATAGCTCTTTGCCATCTGTAGCAGCTACACTGTAATGAGGAAACTATCTTCTTGATAAAATGGAAATAAGAAAATGACATACTAAAAACAGAGTAGAAGAAAATATCTGAATAAACAACATATTTAACGGTCCTCACTTTCCAAAATCACTACAAAATGCCAAACATACTAATACTGGAATTCTTTTTATTCCAATTCCTCCTATTCACTATCTGTTATTTTCCTCTTTGAGATAGGATCTCATACAAACCAGGCTGGTATTGAATTCCCTATGTAGACGCAACTGACCTTTTAATTCCTGACCCTTCTACCTACACTTCCCACTGGTTTATACAGTGTTGAGATTAAATCATCTAAGATATATCCCTAGTCCACTCTCTATTTATTTCTCTATATATCTCCATTGCCTTTTTACTCTTATAACTTCTCACTGCCAAAACAACTCAGACACTTCTCTAATATACTAGCCAAAATTCAGAATTAATAGGCTAGAATCTATACAAATATTAGTACTTTTAACCTCAAACATATAAACCCTAACACATGAAAAGCTGTACTAACAAGATTCAGATTAAAATGCCATAGGAAACAAAACAAACAAAACAGCCAAATAGAATGTAATGGAATTCATTACAAAAAAAGTGTAGCCTGGTATAATTGGATAAAACTTTCATTCCTAAACTAGGGAGGCAGGAGCAGGTAGATCTTAATAAGTTGAAGGCTAGCCTAGTCTACATAAAAAGTCCTAGGCCAGCCTGAGCTAAATAGCCAGACCTCATCTCAAAAACAAAACAAAACAAGACAATACACCCAACCCAAAAAGCAAAACCAAACAAAAAAGCCCACCCCACCCCCAAAAAGGCAAACATTTGTCAACATTTTAAAGAGAGAAATAGAGGTCTGAAATATATCATTGAGTTGCAATGTTTTGTACACACAGGAATAAAGAGTTTCTTAAAATTCCAGAGCCAACTTCAATATCCTTTGCCAAGACACTGAGACTCATAATTTATTTCTCCAAGTTTGCTGTATAGCAATCACATACAAAGTTTGCTATCACTCCAAGTGTCCAAGCCCAAAGCACTAAGCAAACGTGGCATGCAATTTACTGCTCGTCCAACAGATGTCCTCGCTCATCTATCAAACGGAAGGTGGAAGAGCTCAGCAATGAAACAATTCCAAGACCAACAGAAAACCCAAGCTCCAACCCTAATAAAACCCTGACACAAAATATAATAATCAAATATTAATTTCAATATGGGGTATACAGAATCATGTCCATAAATGAAACAGAATATTGTAATGAGTAATATCACACATGTTATTTTACTATTATGCTATTTACTAAGTCTAAGAAAGCAGTGGTTGTAAGGCATACCTCTCCTCTGTGTACTGAATGCATGAAGTGAGAGCACAGGAAGCTCTTAACTGCAGAGCCAACTCTCCAGCTCAAATCTGGGAGTCTTAGAAGGGCACAGACTGTGAAAATGTTTATCTATTGTCACAAGATCAATACATACTAGAGGCTTAATAAGGAACTGTTGAGTAGGGGATGAATGAGAACAAAAAGGTAGGAGCAGAGCCACCTCAGGGCATCTTACTGCTTTAGAAACTAGTCTACACGTAAGGTTAAGGTACATGTTAAAATCTGCCCCAGGTTACCACTCTACCTTTGTTAATTACAACCTCTAATAGATACGTTTAATAATGTTCTCGCTATACCAGTGAGTCTTCCATGCCAAAGACTATATTTAAAGGGTTTTTGCTTGTTTTTTTCTAATGTTTCTTTTTAAATAGTTCTTCAGTTCATCTAGAATTTAATTTTATGTAACTAGGTATTTTTGAAATGATGAACATTATCTCAAAATATTGGTCATATACTTAACACTGCATTATTTCTAGATTCTATTATGTTTACTTTGATCAAGCTGGCCTTGAACTTTAAATTCTCTGTCACTATCTCCCAGGGGCTAGTTTTACAGATACATACTACCTGGGGATTAAAAATATATGTATTCTGATCTATCTACATAAGTCCCCCAAAGGTTACCAGAAAATTCTCAGTATAGATGCATTAAATTGATAAATTAGGGGGAAATGACATATGCATGTTAGTTTCTGCAATAATGAAATATGAGTACCATCTTTTCCATCAATGACATTATTTATTCTCTTCCTTTATCTTATCAAATTAATTAGCTAAAACTTCAAGAATGCTCATTAGCACAACCATCTTTACCTCTTCCTACTTCAGTATGTGACTAGTAAGCAGAAAGGTTTCTAGTAAATATACATCTACTGGACTATTACTTTCTTAAGACAGACTATAAAACTATCATTCGGTTCTTGTTTTATTAAGCATTTATTTGGGTGTAGGGAGTCCAAGGATAGCCAGGGCTCCTTAGTACACATCCGTCTCAAAAGGGAAAAGTGCTTTGGCTACTCCTACTCACATGACCACTGCTACCACTGCCACTGCATGGACATGCAACACTACACATTGAGCGTCAATGCAGAATTGATGTAAGCTAAGTCTTGAAAGAAGAAAAAGAAGTATTTCCAAAGCCACTGTGCCCACTTACCTTCAAGTAATTTTAAGTAGCATGATTATATTTCTTATGCTACAATATGCTACAAATAGTAGCCTTGAACTGTTTGGTGGTACACTCACAGGGAAATATATTTTCTTATATCATATACAAAGTGTATTTATGTGACTTATTTTTTTAAAAAAAAGAACAGTCTAAAACTCCCAAAGGGTTTTTTTTCCAGTATTTTTGAGCTCAATATACTCCTAATTGTTCATAAATAAACAAATTGTGACTTCCCATATCCTTTAGCTATTTGGCATTTATTAGTTCCTAAACTATTAGAATAGGTTGAAATGTTCAGAAGCAGCAAAAATGTAATATTCCTAAAGCAGAAAATTATAATTGGAAAAAAGACATCACCAAGTTTGTATTTGTTTCAATATACACCTGGAATTTTTACTTTTGAGGTGCTGCACAGTTTAAAAAAAAATAGGGTTTCTCTGTGTAGCCCTGACTATCATGCAACTCACTATGTCAATCAGACTGGCCTCCGACTCACTGAAAGTCTGTCTTCTCTGCCTCCTCTGCCTCCTCTGCCTCTGCCTCCTCTATCTCTGCCTTTGCCTCTGCCTTTGCCTCTGCCTCCCAAATGCAGGGATTAAAAACATATACCACCACACTCAGCAGCTTCATAGTTTTGTGTTGGTGTTAGTTGCTTCGGTGTTTTCCTGTGTTTATTTGAGACAGTCTCTCACTATGTGGACCAAGCTGGCTTACAAGTCACTATTTGCCTGCCTCTTCCTCCCAAGTGCTAGGATTAAAACCATGTTCTATCAGGCTCAGTTGAATATGTTAGTTTGTTTTTAATTTTCTTCTTCCCAAATTATGTTTAAAAGGGATTATTCAGACTCATCCTAACAGTTTGAGGATCCCCACTCCCCCCCCCATCAAAATGTGAAAGTTAGCTGGTTATACTGGCACATCCCTATAATCACAGGGAAGCTACAAAGAATTTTATATCTAACCAGAAGCACTGGCTAGTTTTATGTCAACTTGATAGAGTCTAGAGTCATTTTGGAAGAGGGAAGCTCAATTAAGAAAATCCCACACAGCTCCAGGCTGGCCTGTGGGCAAGTCTATAGTATATTTTCTTAACTAGTGACAGAATGGAGAATGGGAGAAAACCCAGCCCATTATGGGTGACGCCATCCCTGGGAAGTTGGTCTAATGATATATAAGAAAGCAGGCTGAGCAAGCCATGGGGAACAAGAAAGTAAGTAGCACCCCTGCATGGCCTCTGCATCAGCTCCTGTCTCCAGGTTCCTGCCCCAGTTGAGTTCATGCACTTGACGGCTAGCTTTCCTCAGTGATTTAAAACTGTAAGTAAAATAACCCTTTTTCTCCCCAAGCTGCTTTTGGTCATAGTGCTTTATAATTGCAATAGAAACCCTAAGAAATCAGACATATAAAATGTATTACAGCTTCTAAATTAGCTCAAGGTAAGATGAATTCTTCCTTAATGCTTTCTTAAAATGTCATTGCCACAGAAAGTGAGGTCTAATCACACAGGCCAGTTTGAGTCTTTCATATACAATCATGTGTCTCTACATAACTCCTTCTGGCTACACTCCATGATTTTTAACACATATCTTTCACAACAAGGCAACCGTTTCCAGGGAAACCAGAGGAGACATGCAATAGTGCTTGAGCTTTGCAGGCATAGGTGAGAGAGGTAACCGTTCACAGGCTTTTACTAGTATTTTCTAATTGAGCACCAGTTAGCTGTCACCCTGACTCTGGTTTTGCTGTTCTGTCTCTACGAACAAATAGAAGAAAGTAACAAACTGAAACAATCCTGCATCCCTTCAGTAACTCAGGAACCCCTAAGAATCACATGTAGGGTCAGAGGGGTGAGGATGTTATTGAGTAACATATGCCAGGTGATGTCATTCTGTTCAAGAAAAAAAAAATCAAAAAGGAAATCACTGAAGTTCAGAAACACAAGAGACAAAACTCCTATCCAGCAGCATAGCAGAGCACATAAATTTATCTAGGGCAAGATTCTGAATAGTAAGGGGAAAAGACAATCAGGAACTGAAAAGGTAGTCACTCACCTCTCTCAACATATTATTCTCTTTCTCCTTCTGCTCCAAAAGACTCTCTAGGTGGTGGACATGCATCTCTGCCTCTGCCAGCCGTCTCGTTCTCTCGTGGTCCTCCTCTGTAGCTTTGGCAGAAAGTCCTTTGCTCTGCAGCATCTCCAGAAGCTTCTTGATGGACTCATCCCGAGCATTTAGGGTTTGCTTCTGAGTCTCAATCCTCAACTCCATTTCCTCCAGGGTCTTCCGCAGAAGAAACAGCTCTTTGGCTTGCCTCTCGTGCTCAGCATGCAGCCTCTGGAAGTTCTCCTCTGTGAGCTCTGCCACGCAAGGCTCCCCAGTCCTACTGCTGCTATCTTGCTGAAACAGCTGATTCAAGTCCCTCTGAATCCGCAACTCATCCTGGAGAGCCTGGATTGTCATCTGCATGTGCTGAGAACAACACAAAAAGAAAAACCAAAATCAGCCTTCCCCCTCAATTAGCAAAGACAGAGCAGCTTGCAAGCAGCTAAAAATAACTGAAAGGATTTTCAGAAAAATCCTCAGAAATAAAGATTCATCTTATTCTCTTTTAATTCAAGTTTTAAAACTATGGTAATAATCTGTAATTGTCAGTAACTTAACTTGTGCTTATTCCCCTCAACCCAGGAAAAGAAGTATAGCAGTCCTTTACTTTCATAAGCCACAAGAAAATCTAGACATCTCAAAATTTAATGGAAGTTATCTTAAAGGGAGTGAGAAGACTCTATATCAGCAGGAGTAAAAAACAAAATTCCAAAACACAAAAGTCTATCAAAAAGCAAAATGATTTTTAATTATTATAAACATGAATTAGCAAGTACTAGTATTTAGTAAGTGGTTATACATAACTTTTTTTTTTAAAGATTTATTTTATTTATTATATGTAAGTACACTGTAGCTGTCTTCAGACACCCCAGAAGAGGGCGCCAGATCTTGTTACGGATGGTTGTGAGCCACCATGTGGATGCTGGGATTTGAACTTATCACCTTCGGAAGAGCAGTCGGGTGCTCTTACCCGCTGAGCCATCTCACCAGCCCCATACATAACTTTTTAACTACAATTTAACCTTCATACACACACACACACACACACACACACACACACACACAAGAACTCATGAACACACGCGCACACAAACACCAAAACCAGGTATAATAGTATATGCCTATTATATCATTTTAAAGAGTGAGGAAGGAGTATCTCAAGTTTGAAGCCAAGTGACACATACTACTCAAAAAGCAGAACTACTTAACATAAACTCTATCTTCATACGAATTTTAAGGTCTAGAATGCTGTTGTTGACTGCAGGAACAATGCTATACTGGATCTATCTCTACAGCTTATCTATCTTGCTTCACTGAAAATTCATGGACGCTACTAAGTAGCTCCCCATTGCTCCTTTTCCCACTCCCGGGCAAAGTAACATTATAGTCTTTGATTCTGTGAATGATATTCTTGTATACATCTGGCCCGTGTACTAATCATTTCAATTTTATTGACAAGTGGAGGTTATGTTAACAGTCAACTTCAAATGATCTTGGAATCACCGAGGAGACACAACATCAGCACACCAGTGAAGGATTGTGATGGTGAGGTTAGCTGAGGGGGAAAGACCCAAAACTATAAGCGAGTAGCACCATTCATTCCCTGCACTTGAATTCTAGACTCCACAAAAAGAAGGCTAGCCCAGCACAAATATTCATCTCTCTCTGCTGTCCAACTGTGGGGACAACCTGACCAGCTGTTTCAAGTCCTCACTGCTGTCTTGCCTTCCCTCTCCACAACCTACTTCACCTCAAAGTGGAAGACAAAATAACGCCCCTCCTTTTTTTTAAATTGCTACTATTGGGGTATTTTACCATAGCAACAGGAAAGTAAGATGTGAGTATCCAATGGGGAAGTGATTCTTTATGTTTATTAGCAAGATAGACATTCACTTTCTGTGTGTGCCACAAATCTTTCCAATTATGTCATTTTGCACTTAGCACTACTTATGATTCTTATATTTTTATTTACTCTGTGTATGAGAGAAAAGGGGGGAGGGGAAGCACAAACGTGTATCCATGGTACAAGCATGGACGTCAGAGGACGAATTTCTGTTGTTGTTGTTGTTGTTGTTGTTCAAGACAGGATTTCTCTGTATAGCCCTGGCTGTCCTGGAACTCACTTTGTAGACCAGGCTGGCCTCGAACTCAGAAATCCACCTGCCTCTGCCTCCCGAGTGCTGGGATTAAAGGCGTGCGCCACCACTACCCAGCAGAAGACAACTCTCAAGAGTGGATTCTCTCCTTTTATCACACGGGTCTGGAAATCAAACTCAGCACCATCACGCTTGGCAGCAGGCACCTTAACCCTTTACCCACTGAGCTGTCTAAAAGACCACATGTGATAAAGAGATATGTGTCTGTGTAAGTGTGTGTGTGTGTGTGTGTGTTCACAGTACTAGCACACAATAAGATTAGTGTATATATGATCAACATACAAGGCTGGAGAGATGGCTCAGTGGTTGAGAGTACATACTGCTGTCTGTGAACATGCCTACACAATAAAAGTAAAATTTTAGCCGGGCGTGGTGGCGCACGCCTTTAATCCCAGCACTTGAGAGGCAGAGGCAGGCGGATTTCTGAGTTCGAGGCCAGCCTGGTCTACAGAGTGAGTTCCAGGACAGCCAGGGCTACACAGAGAAACCCTGTCTCGAAAAACCAAAAAAAAAAAAAAAAAAGTAAAATTTTAAAAACATGAAAAGAGAAAACTGTGTATTTGTCTACACAGAAACAAATCCTTTAAAAATCTTTCTTTTTACATCATCTTTTTAAAAATTAACTTATAAACTACTAAGTTTTCTTAGTGCATTTTCATACCTACTTCTCTTGGGGTGATTCCCCTGCCCAGCCCCAACCCACGCCTCAACCCCACCTTCTGCACCCACTACCTCGCCCTGACTTCCCCTTTCATAGAACATTTGCTCTACTTCACTCCCCACACTCCTTCCTTACAGATTCCTGTTGTCCTCATCCTGTGGGCCAGCCCTTTCTAGCTTCCTGGCCTCTCCCACACTCACTCCCCCTCCATGCTTACACTTAACATTTAGAAGCTAGACTCAGCATATGAAAGAGAACACGGGGTATTTCTCTTTCTTGGCCTGGGCTATCTTAGTTTTGTCAATTTTTCTGAAAATTTCATTTTTCTTTACAGATGAATAAAAGAATATTATTGTACATATATGCACCATATTTTCTTTATTCATTTCTTGATGGATACCTAAGCTGAATCCATTTCCTTCTTACTATGAACAGACCAACAATAAACATAATGTCCAAGTATTTCTGTGGTAGGTTGTAGTCTTTAGATATATGCCCAAGAGCAGTAGAGGAAGGACACATGGCATAGTTCTACTTGAAGTTCTTTGGGAAAGCTCTGATGATACCAGTTTTCACAGTGATGAGTGAAGGGTTCCATTTTCCCACACTGTTGTCAGCATTTGTTGTAACTGTTTCTTGATGACAGTCATTCTGAGTGGTGTGATATAGAATCTCAAGGAGTTAAAATCTGCAATTCTCTAAGGATGAAAAGTGATGGGCACTTTCAAAGGTATTGATCGGTCAGCTGTATTGCTTCTTTAAGAACTGTCTAGTCAGTCATTGGTTTATTTCCTGATTGATGGGGGATTTGTACCTCTTTATATAGTCTAATTATTATGTCTTGTTTGTGGTAACTATAAAGATTCTTCTCCCATTTTATGGACTGTCTGTTCGTTTTGACTGTTTTTTTTTTTTTTACTATGATGAAGCTCTGCAATTTTGTCAATTCTTAGGGGTTATTTCCTTTGCTACTAGGGTTCTATATTCAGAAAAATTTTGCCTGCAGCTATATCCAAATGTTTCTTCCCCATATTTTCCTTTAGTAGCAAAACCATTTTAGGTTTGAATTTTTTTGTTCCTTTTTATTTTTGAGACAGGGTCTCATTGTGTTACTCTGCCTGGCCTGGAATTCTGTATGTAGTCCAGGCTAGCCTCAAACTCATTTGAGATCCACCTGCCTCTATCTTCTGAGTACTGGGATTAAAAGTATATACCTGTAGGCCTGGCCCATCTCAGGTTTCAAATTAAGACCCCTGATCAAATTTGAATGTATTTTTATACAGGAAGAGATGATATATCTAATTTCATTCTTCTGCATGTGGATATCCCATATGCCAGCACCCTTTATTAAATAGACTGTCTTTAAGGTGTAATTAAGAGAAAAGAGAAGCCTGGTAAGAAAAAGATACTGACTACATGAAAGGCCATGCCTTTCATGATAGAGAAATCTTAAAATAGGCAAAAGAAGTCCTCTCCCTTTACATTACTTCTGGTCAGATACTTGGTCATAACAATGAGAAACATAACTAATACAACTATCTTAATTTCTTTGTAAACCATGACAGTACTCTCAGGATGAAGTGTTGTAATGTGTGATAAACATTCATGCACAGTCTTAGGATTTCTATGCCTGCAATAAAGCACCAAGATCAAAAGCAACTTGGGGAGGAAAATTTTAGCTTACAGTTCCATATCACAGTACACCACTGAGGAAAGTCAGGGCAGGAGTCTGGAGGCCAGAGCTGATGCAGAGGCTTTGGAGGAGGGCTGCTTATTGGCTTAGTCCTCACAATTTGCTCAGTATGCTTTATAGCATCTAAGACCACCAGGCCAGGAGTGGTACTGCCCACCCCAAGCTAGGTCTTCCCACATCAATGAAGACAATGCACCACAGGCTTGCCCAAATGCAATCTACTAAAGACAGTTTTTTAAATTGAGGCTCCTGCTTCCAAACGACTTTAGCTGTGTCAAGGTCACATAAAACTAGCCAGCAAATATATCTTGTAAAATACTAATTATATTTGTGTTAGAAAGGAAAAGATAAACACATTCTTGGGGATCAAAATCGTAACAATTGTAGCTTTTATAGAGAAAAGCACAAATTTTTCTGGAAAGTAAAACACTGTCATATTAATATCTGAACACAATTTGTCAATAACTTTAATAGCAAACATAAAACAAAATATGTCTTTGGAAATATGTCTTTTGGTTCAGAACGTAAGAGTACTTGCTGTACAAGCAAGAGGACTGAGTTCAAATCCCTAGCAGCCATATACAAGCTGGATATAGCAGCACATGCCTGTAATCCCTGCAGTGAAATGGGAAGGGAGACAATACGAAGCAGATCCTGAGAGCTGACAGGCCAACACACCAGCTCAATGACAGTCCCTGTCTCAGGCCAACATGGCACAAAGTGATAAAGGAAGATATCCAAAAGCCTCCTTTTGGCCACCACATATGTGAGCAAGAGCACATGCAATTGTACACGCACACACATACAATACACACATACATACATACACACAGAAACACACAGAAACACACAGAAACACACACAAAATATATCTAAAACTCTTTTCCACATGTTTCATAAAAACATTTATATCGTTCTTTAAGTAGATAAAAAGAATTCATTAAAGTAATTAAGGAAATTTTGTTATTGAGCACTGAAGAAAAACAAAGAAAAACTGTTTTAAAAGTTAGCTTGTCAAAAGTAGACATATTTGGAAGGAGTTTTTCTTCCAATCACCAATAAGCAATTAATAAAAACCATAAACATAACAATTAATCTAATACTATGAAAACAATTCAACAAGCTTACCATTAGAACAAACCTTAAAATAGATAAGCACTTAAGTAACTAAAAGGAAGGGAAAAGGGAGATGGGGAGGGGAAGGAAAGGGGGTTAGAAGAGGGAAGAGGAGGGAAGAGGAGAAAGGACATTCAGATGCACAAAAGAAATAGAATTCAGCTATAAAGTAGATGTCTATGGTACTAGGGTCTATTTTTTTCTCAAGGATTCAAAATTGAGGAGGCTGAATCAAAGTGATTGGGGGTGGGAGGAGGAGGAGCACTGAGGCTGCACCCATGCATACAGGAGCATGTACTCCCCACTCCTGCAGTGCTGTATGTACAAAACCTTGTACATACTAGGCAAACACTCCACAACTGAGATACACCCTAGCCCAACCCCTTTGGTTTTATAAGCACAGTGGTAACACCTTAAGAAAGCAAAAACTGTATTTTAGACATGCTGTTTCTCCTTCTAAATACAAAGCAATTGATAAAACAACTTAGAGTCTTGTTTTCATAACTTTTTCTCCCATTAAAAACTAAAAGTCATATAGATGTTAAACTTTTAAAGAATGCACAATGTATATAATTCTGGCTCTCTAATTCCTTTAGGTCATGTTTTTCAAATACATTTAACTTTTTAACAATTACCTGTTATAGAAAATATCGAGATGCAAAATACACTAACCAAGATAGTCATAGAAGTATTACATAAGAAAAATATTAATAGCAACAATAGAAGGTGGCTAAAAGCATAGCATCATGACATGTCTGTGTATGCATGTGTGCACACGACTTTTGATGCCTACAGAAGCCAGAAGGATTGGCTCCCCTGGAGCTACAGAGGGCTATGAGCCAATAACCTGAGTGTTGGGAAGACAACTCAGGTCCTCTGCAAAAGCAATATATTCTTAACAATAAGCAATCTCGCCAGCCTCCTGTTATTGTTTTGTTTTGTTTTGTTTTGTTAATATAAAAGAATGTGCTGCCTGAGAAGGCTACCCAGTGGCAGAATCCTTGCTTAGCCTAATACCTAATGCCCTGCTGATCCCTCGCATTACAAAGTATTTTTGTATACTGTGTGTTTGTACATACAATGTGTGTGCATGCACACACATGCTCTCATACACATATACACACATCTGCATCAGAGAAAAACTGGAGTTAAACTTTTTCTATATTCTATGTATATATTAATTTACAAGGAGAAAATACTACTCATTACTGTATTATCGACTTAGCAAATAAAGAAGCAACGCTGCTAAATACAACAGCTGCTTCCTGAAGACGGCACAATTGTGCTTATAAAACAAAGGAAATTAGATACAACATTCTTCTAACAAGCACAGATCAATATTCTTCTCAGTGTTCTTGAAGGACACACCCTTCTGAAGACTTCAAAATCAATTCCTTAGTAATCAAGCTGTACTCTGGTCAAGACACATTCATTACAACTAGGTGAACATTCCATAAGCTAAATGTGTTTCCTATTGCTAGTACTAGCTAGTGAGCAAGGCAGACCCTGTCAAAAGCAGACTCTTATTTTCTTAAACTAGACTTTTAAACTGTTTTCAGCTAAAACTTTGCAGAACAAGTTGAGAGCACTCTTGTCTATCACTTTAATCTTTTAAACATGTGCTTCATGACCTTATACTGAACATGCTCAGGAATGTACCCCTAACTGAACATATGGAGAAATGGGACAGCACCTATATGAATATTTATAGGCTAGAAGAATAAAATCATGTGCTTCCTTTGCTGGAGGAGGGCCCTGCTCTGAAAATAACTCCCCAGTTCTGTTGGCCTGCTGCAGGTAATAAATCTTTCTCCATTCTTTTGTGTCTTGACTGCTCATTTTGGCTTTGCCTTCACCAAGATGTGAGCCTACTATGCTAAGTTACACTAGGACACTAAGAAAGTTGCTGACCACTGAAATATACACTAATATAGAACATTTAAAAAACTATTAAGTAATAGTTTTTGGTTGCTCTTGTATGTAAAATCATCCTGCTTTAAAAACTGCTTTCCTATTCTGTCTCAAGGATAATCAAATTCAAAGTCAGCGCAGGGCAAAACTTAGCCAATAACCTGAAATAGAAAAATAAAAGCTCCATTAGGCAACATAAATGTTCTCATTTAAGCTCCACACACAGACATAATAACAAGGACTCTGTAAAATCATCTTACATTCTAACAAAGCATCAGTAGGGGCTTATGTCTATCACTGAGGAACTGTTTGACATTTGGAGCAAGATTATAATAGGATCTTTGAAATCAAAATGTCAAACTGACATACCAGCTATGGCAACTACTCTAAAAACCAGTGACTAAGATAAAGATAGAACAAAAGAGGCAAACTCCAAAAGAAATAGTCGTTTTTGCTTTCAAATTTGTTTCTGTAATAACATTAGTTCATGCATAACTATGGTAAAGAAAAAACTTACTAAACCAGAATTCTGTGGATTCCTAAGCAATTTTTCCAGACCAAGGGTCTACAAAGAGCAGATGTAGAATTACCACCTTCAGCAAGTAAAGAAACACCACCAGTTTGGCTACTACATAAAAACAAGAACACTTAACCAAAGCATGGTATCACACCTGCAATCCCAGATCTAGGAAGGGAGAAGAAGGAAGAACACTGAAGTTCAGAGGTAGCCTAGACTATACACAGAGTTTCAGGAGCCAGGGTTACACAGGGAAACCCTGTCTTAAAACAAAACAAACAAAAGAGGAAAACATTATCAAGAATACTATCATCCTTACCTTAAGAAGATTAAAACTGCATACCACTTCCAGGACTACCATTCCCCTCTTTGGGCACTTCAAGACACACCTTCCTCTACACTGCCTCAGTACAGCAAACAGACACTTCTACTAATTTTTCCTATGCATTTTCAATATATATCTACAGGAGCGGCCACAATGACCTGGGACTGTCTAACCAATCTTCTAAGGCAATGATTTTTTTTTATTAGCATCTGTTTATATATTGAGTTATATATTGAGAATATCATCTCCCATATTCCTAGCTTTCCAAAAGTAAAATTTTATAGAAACTGACAGCTTCTATGTACCCTTAAAAAAAAAAAACACCTATATTATAAACTACTACATTTTAAACTCGCCTATTATAAAATTTGTTGCAAAATCAATTTCGTAATTGAGTCATCCTTTTCAGTAAAGCAAAATAAAACTTAAAATAATTTAGTGCCTCTCCCATAAAGGGGAGCAGGCATTAATATCACAAAGAATGTTTTGATTTTTATCTGGGTTATAATTCAAAAGTATTTAGTTTATTAAAGCATACATCTCAAGAGCTTCTCTTCTAAGTTTAAAAACAAACAAACAACAACAAAAAAAACAAACCACAAGGAGCTTCCCATTTAAATTATTATTTTTGTTTGTTTGATTTTATTGTTGTTTCTGCTGTTGTGTTTCCAGACAGGGTTTCTCTGTGTAGCCTTAATTGCTGTGGACTCACTCTGTAGTCTGGTCTTAAACTCAGAGATCCACCTGCTTCTGCCTCCAAAGTGCTGAGATTAAAAGGATGTGCCACCACCATCTGGCCCTATTTTAATTATTTTATATAACCATTTTTCAAAGTGTGATTACAGAGTCTTTCAAATAAACAATACCACCTAGAAGCCTTCAGTTCCTGCACTCAAGAGGCAGAGACAGGAGGATCACTGTGAGTTCTAAGCCAAGCAGAATTACATGGTAAGATTCTGTCTCTGAAATGAACAAAAAATATCCAAGTTCCAATACATTAAGGTTGCAAAATTTGCTTTGTCCTATTTTTTTAAAAAGGGTCTCAAGTATTCCAGGTTGACCTCCAACTCACTACATAGCTGAAGTTGAACTTAAATTTAAGATCAGGGACTGAAAAAATAGATGGCTCAGCAGTTAAAAGCACATGTTGCTCTTGCAGAGGACATAGGTCCAGTTTCCAGTACTACGTGGTGGCTCACGACCATCCCTAGCTACAGTTCCAGGAGATCTGACACCTTTTGCTGATTTCTACAGGCACTAGGCATGTACATAATACATGTACATAAGCACATGCAAAATATTCAAACATGTAAATCAAAACATCCACTCTGAGCCCTGCTCTCCCAGTGTAAGAGTGAAAACTCACAAATTCCTACGTGATGATCCAGACTACCAGTTAAACAAAAGCATAGAAGACAAGTATGGACCTGGGTGACATGAAGAAAGAGGCTCTGTCTTCTTTAGCCAGGACAGGTGCTGCAGAGGGATGGGGCTGCAGGAGATTTCAACCACTCTGGGTTCACAGTAGTGCAAGTTTCTTATTAGTATTACAGAAGCAAGCCTGAAGTCAAGTGGTCCAGGCCTACCTGCAATTTTTTGGACCACTAAATATCTATTTCATAAACCCTATCCTATTATTCTGGAAAGAGGAATAGATTTGTTCTACCTAGTTCCAGACTGAAATCAAATCCTAAACTATACCTATATCAAATATTACACAAAAGCAAGCTACTTCAAACATTTCTTAATGATGAAAAGTTTCCACAAAAACCAATTACTTTTAAATAGAACAAACAGCTAATCAATGTAAATTTAATACTTATACTACATGATTTGTAAGGGGTACTGTGAAGGAATATGAAATAGAGATTCTATAAGTTTCCTCCCACCTATCACATTTACAATTCTAAACAAGTATTATAGCTCACTCAATAGGATTCAAATATTTATTGAATCCCAAGTGACCAATTCTTTATTTTATCTTGTAATGACATACAAATGTACAGATTTAATCTTAGTCTTCACTATTTTTTATTATGTGACAAATTCACATTCGTTACATGAAGAAAAAGTATTAACAAAATAATGTTAATCAATAATCCTACACTGAGAAAACACACTCAAATAGATTTGAGTTTCTGAGTCAGTATTAACTTTACAAGAGAGACCAAAGTGAAGAGACAATAAATAACAAGGAACTGGTACTTACTACACAAAATCATCAATTCTAAATGCTCCCTGAGTCTTAATTTATTTAACCCCACATCCTCCTCATGATCGAGTATTATCTTCATCGTACAGATCAGAGATCTCTCTACACTCCTTGGATCAGTATCTCTAAGCTTACTGAATCCAGTCTGTGCTTTAAAACAATGCTATAATTAAGCTATACTTCTTCCAGGATAAACACACACACACACATTACATGTTCCCTATAATGTATAATGAACATCTTCCTATTTCACACCCCCATTTCTCTGCCTCCAACTTTCAGATCAAGATGTAAGTTCTCAGCTACTGCTCTAGAGTCATGCCTGCTTGGTAATCAGTAAATACCAATACTGTGGATACTTTTCAGATATACCAATTTTATATACTTACATATAAAACTTGAAATTCAAGAATATCTTTAACATTAAATACTTTATTTATATATAAAAATTTGTAACTATATAAGGAAACAGCTTAATCTTATAGGTAGCTCCATTACTGAAGTACACAGGTCAAAATACTCTAGAATTTGACTGCTCCAAAAACTCTTGTCTATAAACCACACACTATTCTTTACTCCATGTTAATGTTATTCTAAACTCTTACTTTTTTTTTTTTTTTTTAGTTTTTCGAGACAGGGTTTCTCTGTATAGCCCTGGCTGTCCTGGAACTCACTTTGTAGACCAGGCTGGCCTCGAACTCAGAAATCTGCCTGCCTCCTGAGTGCTGGGATTACGTGCGTATCTGTCCTCTCTTTCTCCCTGCTTTTCTTTTGTCAAATCCCTCAAATCACCAAGCAAGCTAGCTGGCATTTATGTCAAGCACTTGATACATACTTACTGACATTCTGATTAGACAATGCTATGCTGAAACAGCAACAGATTTAAGATAAATACAGTTAGATCGCTTCCTCTTCCTTCTTCCCACTGAGAAACCCCATACATAATCACATCACATTTCTAGAACAGGCTGAAATAGACCATGAGAAAAACAGCTCACACTTTGTGTAACTGCTGAATTATGTATTCTCTAAGGTTAAATAAATGTATTTGCTAGATGTAAGTTCTCAGCTACTGCTCTAGCGTCATGCCTGCTTGCCTGATGCCATGTTTCCTGAAAAGATGGTCATAGATTCTAAGCCTGCCCAGTAAGCTCCAAATTAAATGCTTTATTTCATAAGTTGTCTTGCTCGTGATTTTTCTTCATAGCAATAGAAAAGACAGAAGAAAAAGAATGAGAGGGCAGGTATGGTGACACAAGCCTTTAATCCCAACACTCAGGAGGCAGAGGCTGGTAGATCTCCAAGACAACTAGGGCTATATAGAGATATCCTGTCTCAAATAATAGATAAATAAAATTAAATTTAATAACAGAAGTGTTTAATTTCTCTAGCTAGAACTTCAAGCATTATATTGAATAGACAGGAAGAGAGTGGGCATCCTTGTCTTGTCCCTGATTTTAGTGAGATTGCTTCTAGATTTTCTCCATTTAATTTGTTGTTGGCTGCTGGTTTGCTATATATTACCTTAAGTTTAAGAATGTGCCATGAATTCCTGATCTCTCCAAGACTTTCAACATGAAGGGGTGTTATATTTTGTCACAAAGGCTTTTTCAGCATCTAATGAGATAATCACATGATGTTTTTCTTGAGTTTGTTTATATAGTGATACACTTATGATTTTCATATACTGAACCATCCTTGTATCCCTGGGATGAAGCTTACTTGATCCTGGTGAATGATAGTTTTGATGTGTTCTTGGATTTGGTTTACAAGAATTTTATTGAGCATTTTTGCATTGATAGTCGTAAGTGAAATTGGTCTGAAGTTCTCTTTCTTTGTTGGGTCTTTGTGTGGTTTAGGCATTAAATTCATTCATAGAATGAATTAGGTAGTGTTCCGTCTGTTTCTATTTTGCAGAATAGTTTGAGGAGTATTGGTATTAGCTCTTCTTTGAAGGTCTGGTAGAATTCTGAACTAAAACCACCTGGTCCTGGGCTTTTTCTGGTTGGGAGGTTTTTAATGACTATTTTTATTTCCTTAGGGGTTATGGGACTGTTTAGATCATTTACCTGATCTTGATTTAATTTTGGTATGTGGCATCTGTCTAGAAAATCATCCATTTCTGTTGGGCCCCCATTTTGGCCCTGGTTTGGGCCTTGAGGACAAACCCGAGCCTTGCTCCAGTTTCTGTGGCCTTGTGGATGAGCCTAAGCCTGGCTCAAGTTTTGAGACCTATCTCAGTCACTTCCATATTGGGATGACTCAGCAAGACCTGTTTGGCCCTGCCTCTTCCCCCACTGTTGCTGATGTAGAGCTTTGCCATTGACCCTGTCAGTTACTCCATACCCTTCATCATCCTTGCCTGTCTTGCCCGCCTCCTATGTCATCTTACCCAACCAAAACCCCCCTCCCTATGTTCCAAACTTATATAAGCGAGAGGCTGATACCATAAAGTTGAGTTCCTGCTTCAACAAGACTCCCGGCTCTGTGTGTTTCTTTTGGGCTGTCAACACTCGCCATCCCACTCAACCCTGGAGAGACCCCAGCAGGACAGGGACTCTCCTCTCACCTGGACCTGGTGGTAAGAAGCCAGCACATTTCATCTAGATTTCATTTAGATTTTCCAGTTTTGTTGAGTAGGAGCTTTTGTAGTAAGTTCTGATGACTTTTTGAATTTCCTCAGTTTCTGTTGTTATGACTCTCTTTTCATTTCTGATTTCGTTAATTTGGATACTGTCTCTATGCCCTTTAGTTAGTTTAGCTAAGGTTTTATTTTTCCTACTGATTTTCTCAAAGAACTAGCTCTTCGTTTTGTTGGCACATATATAGCAGAGGACTGCCTATTCTGGCCTCAGTGGGAGAAGATGCACTAAGGTCCCAGGGAAGGGAGATGGGGGAAAGAGAGTGCCTTCTCGAGGCAATGAGGGGGAGGAATGGGATGAGAAACTATGGGAGGGAGGAAGGCAGGGAGGCAACAGCTGGAATGTAAATAAATAAAATAATTTTAAAATAAATAAATAATATAAATTGTAAACAAGAAAAATGAGAAGAGGCAATGGTGAGAGCAGCAACAGTAGCAATCAGTCACTGGTCCAACTCGAAAGTCTGGCAAATCCTCATGCATTAAGTGTTGTAACTGATCAAATATAAAACTCAAAACTAGACCTGACAGGTTCAATGACTATAATTAAGTCTCTGTGATATTAAATTTCTGTCATGGCTGGGAATAGCAGTATACACCTATATCCCAGCATTCAGAAGGCTTAGGCAAAAAGACTGTAGAAGAAGGCCACCCTAAAGCGCACAACAAGATTATCTCCACACACACCCAAAAAAATCTCAGTACAATTACGTCTATTCATTCAGTGCCCGGAACAAACATTGCAGTACAACACACTATAAATTTCTGATTATGTGAAATTCAGATTTTAAAAACCTGTTTTGCAATACATATGCCACTAAAAATACTTAGTTTAGAACATCAACTGAAAAGTACATGCTAAATGTCCTGCAAGAAGGCTCAGTGGGTAGATACCTGTTCCCAAGCTGGCAACCTGAGTTCAATCCCAGGCCCTCACCGTGGAGGGAGCTGTCCTTTACTATCCACACCCACACTCTGGCATGTGTGTATGCAAACACACACAAACTACAAGTGTAATAACAGCTCTTAAAATACATTCTGGAGCTGGAGACACAGTGCTGCACTTAGAGCCTGTACTGCTCCTGCCCAGAACCAAACCAAGTCAGTTCCCAACACCCAAGCTAGGTGGCTCCCAACCACCTATAATTCCAGCTCCAGGGGGATCTGGCACCTCTGACCACCACAGGCACCTGCACTCATACTCACCTACATACAGACACATATACAAATAATTAAAAGTAAAGTATTTTTAAAGTATATTCTTGAAAGAATAAAATTTAGCTTTACTCATTGTGACTAAGATGTTTAATTTTATGAAACTACATTTCTCTGATAAATGAACACTTGGCATAAGGAGCCACACTTTGTAACCACTTCCTACTACAATACCAATAGCCAGGACATCCAAATTAGAGTTCCTCTGAAGCCAATGAGTGGGCAGAGCACAACTAAAGCCAAATGGGAACACATGGGATTTATTCTCTGGGGAAAAAAAATCACAGCGGAGGAGGAAGGAGCATGAGGAAGCCATCTGTCACAAGAACTGTAGCATGCCACCTTAATCTAGGCAATCAAGTTTTAGGTTTTAAATGTGCTTGTGTGTTGTAATGGCCAATAGTTTTCAAATTTATTCATGTTAAAGTATGAATGGAATGAACAAGAGGAAAAACAACAAAAATGTAACCCTAACTATAGAAAAGAGCAATTCCTGGAAGCCAAGAGAAGGTGAGGGGGGGGGGAGGGGGAGGGAGAGAGCATTCAGACCACCTGAAATGTAAAGGGTGAGGCCTAAAAAAAATCCTTAATTAATTAATTAATAATAAAATTATAGAAAAAAATCTGAAATCTGCCAATACTAACAAATCCAACTTCTTCTCATCTTCTCATCAGTTTTCTATATACATTGTGTTTCAAGCCTGTAAGGAAGTTCTAAATTTTTCAAAATTGTTCAATAAATTAACTTCTCAAAGAGGAACGTAAAAACGGAAGCCACAAATCAAAACTCCAACATTGCTCAACACTATCTCAATAGCCCCACCATCTACTCCTAAGTCCTTCTTTAGGTTTTCAACTTTAAAAAGGTAAAATCAAACATTAAAATGAACGTTAATTGCTACAGCTCTTTTTGGTTTTGTTCTTTAGACAGGGTCTTGTTAATTATCCCTAACTGGCTGAGCTTTCACTATGAAGCCCAGAATAGCCTTACACCTGGAACAGTCTTCTTTCCAAGTAATATACCCCTGCCCTAACTCCTATCACTTTTAAATCTCAAAGTACAGTACACTTTAATATAGAAAAGGCTATAGACTTTAATATAGAAAAGGCTATTAGACTTCTATTTCTTTTTTATGTGTCTTAGCATTTTGCCTCCATGTATGAATATACTCCACATGTGTGCATGATGCCCATGGTGGTCAGAAGAGAGTGTTGGAAACCCTAGAACTGAAGTTAGGAATAGTGAGGCACTACATGGGTGCTGAGAACTGAACCGTTCTTCGGAAGAGTAGCAAGTGCTTTTAGCCACTGAAACATTGTGTTGATTTGAATATGCTTAGCCCAGGGAACAGAACTATTAAGAGGTGTGTTCTTGCCAGGCGTGGTGGCACACACCTTTAATCCCAGCACTCGGGAGGCAGAGGCAGGCGGATCTCTGAGTTCGAGGCCAGCCTGGTCTACAAAGTGAGTTCCAGGACAGCCAGGGCTACACAGAGAAACCCTGTCTCAAAAAACCAAAAAAAAAGAAAGAAAAAAAAAGAAAAAGAGGTGTGTTCTTGTAGAGGAAGTGTATCACTAAGAAGGTAGACTTTGAGACCCTCCTACTAATCATGTGGTGGCCAGTGTTCTCCTAACGGCCTTCAGATGAAGATGTAGAACTGTCAGTTTTTCCTGTACCATGGCTGCCTAGACACTGCCATGCCCCCACCTTGATGATAATGGACTGAACCTCTGAACCTGTAAGCCAATCCCAATTAAATGTTGTCCTTATAAGAGTTGTCATGGTCAAAAAAAAAAAAAAAAAAAAAAAAGAGTTGTCATAGTCATGGTGTCTGTTCACAGCAGTAAACCCCTAAGATAGAAATCATCTCTCCAGACCCCGCAGACTTCTATTTATTTAAGTCAGCAATGTATATGGTATCTAGAATGTATGAGAGTTGCCTTTAAACACACTATCAAAGCCAGGAACAATAGCATACATGTACAATCCCAGTACTCTATAAAAATTAAGGCAGGAAGACTTCAAGTTCAAAGACCATCCTGGCTCATCCTGAGCTGAGATGCTAAAAAACAAAATAAAAATGGTTTTTAAAAACATTTTTGTAAAATAAGAATCACTATGATTCTAATTTATTTGTAAACACTCTTTTATTCAAGCAGTTTTTGAAAGCTGCTCCCTAAAAGCTCCCTCCCCTAAAAGCCTTATTTTCTCAAAGTAAAAAAGGTGGACTAGTAAGATGGCCAGGTGAACAGGAATGTTTGGTGCCAAGCTCAGTGCTTGAGCCCAAGAACCCAGGATAAAAGAGAATTGGCTTCTAAGCTGTCTTCTGACTTCCAAACAATGGCACACACAGACACACACAGACATACACACCACAAATTCAATCAGTCATTATACCAGTAAATAATTAAAGATGGATAAAGAAAAAAGGAAAATAGAGATGTGTTTGAATAGCTCCATCTAAATATCCAGTTACTAGTAACCTAATTTTTTTCCTTCAGACTTAGCACACAAAGCACACCTATTCTATGAAAACAAGAATTTTTAATTAAAATGAGTCATGTTAAAAAATTTATTTTTTGGTTACTTCTGAATGTACTTCAATACATATTTTTAGTTTAAGACAATGACTTGAAAGGAATAAACATAATCATAAAACAAAGATGTTAATTTATGAGGAGGAATAGATTTACCTTCTGTTGCAGGATATTTGAATACACTATGAACCCTGAGATTATGTTATTTACTTTTAAAGAACAATAATAAAAACCTGTTTCTAGTTGTAGTGTGGCTCAGACCACAGCACACACCCTTAATCCCTCTGGCTGAAATACAAACACACCCTTAGCACACACCTTTAATCCCAAACAATGAAGTTAAGTTAGTTTGTAGAAGGAAGCATCCATGTTTGAAAATGATGTCTGATTGAGTGGCAGACAAAGATTTGACAGAATAGGATATGCCCAACTCTCATGAGACAGAGGAAAGAGAAGCTTTTTAATAGCAGTACAGAGAAAGTAGGAAGGAGGCAAAGGAGGCAGTTTTACTGGGACAGTTGTTTTTGTTGTTGTTGTTGTTGTTGTTGTTTGTTTGGGGGGTTTTTTTGGTTATTCGAGACAGGGTTTCTCTGTATAGCCCTGGCTGCCCTGGAACTCACTTTGTAGACCAGGCTGGCCTCGAACTCAGAGACAGGTTAAAGTGGGAATGAGGCAGAGAATGAAAGGGAGCCAGAAGATTAGAACAGACTGCCAGAATTAGTTTGAGGCCAAGCAGAGCAATTCAGGAGAAGGGAGGGTGAGGGAGGGAGCAGGAGGGAGAAGCCTCATTGAATCAGTCAACTTGGAGAGGAATGAGCCAGAACAGCTGAGTTAAACCAGCCAGCCAGAGATCAGAAAGAACTAAGAAGGGATGAGCTTATTCAGCAGTCTCAGAGGCTGAAAACATTCTAGGCCTAGATAAAATTGTATGGAGGTTAGAAGCTTCCAGGACTAGGCCTAGATTAACAAACTGAGGCAGTAAGCCTCAGAGACAACCATTAGTAAGGGAAAATAAAAGTTTCTTTTACAGCCTTTTTCCAAATCGATAATTTATTATCCTAGTGATATTAAAAACTGAAGTCTTTCATGATTCAGAAATTATATATTTATTGTTCAAAAGTGCAGTAAGTAGAACATCACCAAGTACAACTCAATCAACAAAACTGGGGAAAACCCACAGAGTTAAATAAAAACGAAACAAATCTTTGCATATCATTAAGTGATGAATGAGAAGAAAGCAATCACAGGTGGGGAGGGAGGGAGGGACCTGGGAGGGAAAGTGGAGGTGGGGGATAGTGGGGAGACCTGTTCTGGTATTGGGTGGCAGAAAAGGACTGAAGCCCTGAGGGCCAGCAGAAAGAAAGAAAACAGCCAACCTGGGGAGGTAGGAGATTGGGGGAACCCTCCACAATGCAATGATTCAGGACTCAAAGGGAGGGACCTTAGATGAAATGCCCACCTCCAGCAGGAAAACAGGGCATCAAATGAGGGGGAGGGACATCCCACAGTCACAACTCTGACCGTCTGAAAAAATTAGCCAGGCGTGATGGCGCACGCCTTAAATCCCAGCACTCAGGAGGCAGAGGCAGGCGGATTTCTGAGTTCGAGGCCAGCCTGGTCTATACAGATAAACCCTGTCTCAAAAAAACAAAAAACAAAAAACAAAAGAATTACAGGGATGGAAATGAAGAGGAGCCTGAGGAAAAGAAGGTCCAGCAACAGACCCAAAGTGGGATCCAACTCAAGAAGAGGTCCCAAGGCCTGACACTATTGGAGGTTATAGAGGGATCACAAAAAGGGACCTAACAAGCAGCTGAAAGAGTCAGATACAGATATTTGCACCCAAGCAATGGACAGAGGCAGCTGACCCCTGTGGTTGAATTAGGAGCCACTATCTTCCTGGCCAACATATTAAAAGCTACTTTCTTGCAAAGAACCATCCTTTATTCAACTCTAATTTTTTAATATTACTATCTTTTCCTTTATAAATAACAGTAATAGTAAATATTTCTATTTGACAAGTTCTGATCATTATTCCCTATTTCTTTCTACTTTTTAACTTTTTATTGCTGTGTATAATTAAGTCCTGAACCAGAGAATGGGCCTGTTAGATAAGGGTGCTAATCACCAAGCTTGGTGACCTGAGTTTGAGTCCTGTAACACACCTGGAAGAAAAGAGAAAATCAACTGCCCCAAGGTGTCCTCTGGCTTCCACATGCACACCATGGCACATATGTTCATATGAAGAAGATAAATAAGTGCATATTTTTAAAGATGGTTAAATCAAGTCTGGGAATTGTTAATCTAACACTTTATGCCTAATTAAAACAAGCAAAGTGGGGCCGGAGAGATGGCTCAGCAGTTAGGACCACATATTGTTCTTCCAGAAAACCAGAGTTAAATATGACAACAGGTGGCTCACAATTTCTAGTAACTCAAACTCCTACAGAGCCCAGCTCCTGTGGCCTCTGGGGGCTCCTGCACTAGTGTGCATGTACCTACACACACAGAATGGAAAAAAGAGGAAGCACTGCTGTGACAACAGCCTGCCAACAGAGGCCAACTACATAAGCTACTCCACTTCCACTCCAACAGCTCAACAGATCCCCTAGCCTCTCAACTTCTCAATATGAACCCCTTCTGAAGGGAGAGCTCCTGTCATACTCATGATTCTACTCTTGAAACTTCTTCTACAATTAAAATATGAATGACTTTTAATCAGTCTTGCATTTAATGAGTACTTTCTTAAAAAGTTTTTTAGCAATTATTTTAATTTTTAATTTATTTTATTTTTGTGTATGGGTGTGTTGATTGCATGTATATATGTACACCACACATGTGTTGGATACCTGTGGAGTTCAGACAAGATATTATATCCCTTGAAACTGGAATTAGGGATAGTTGTGAGCCACCATGTGGGTGCTACGAACCCAACTCAGGGTCTATGCAAAAACAACAAGCGCTCTTTACAGTCGGGCCATTTCTCCAGCCCTGATAAGTATCTTAAGCACACACCTACATTCTGCTCGATCATGCTGAAGTAAAAAGACCAAAACCACACTTTAGTTCACTCTGTAACTAGGCAAATATCTGTTATTAAGCAGAAATAAAACATATACAAAATCCACATGTCTCTCTGTAAATTTCAATTCCTTCTATAAATACGGTCAGTATCATTTATTTGCAGGACTACTGTAAAGATTAGAAATAACATACTTGGTCAGCAAGAGGAAACCATGCCTGATACTGAAAATTTATCCAACAATCCAGGGTTGGTAAGGTCACAGATCTTGGAGGTGAACCTATAACCAACCACCACTTTACTAAACCAGCATTACTCCTAGTCACATTCGAAATATTTGACCTTATGCCCACTGGTTAAATGTGCTTCTCACTCCTCATTACAGAAACTTACCTTTGAAACAAACGAGACTATTAAAGCAAATCACAACCAATCAAAATGCAGAAAGTAAGAGATTCTGCAGTGCCTTCCTTGTCCCAGCTGCTACATCTACAACACAAATCCTGGACCTAAGGCTCTGGGATTATTGAGAAAATGAGAGCAGAAAAATTGTAAAAGCCAGACAAACAGAAAGTTGCTGTGAAATGAAAACATGTAAAAATGTTAGATCTCACACCCATTAGGTCCCATCAACCCCGCTGCCTACAAGATGTAAACACTGACACCACCAATGGACATGAACATCCAAGGGGAGATTTCTGTGGGGCCTCAATCTTTGACAAAGAACTACATCCAGACAATGGGGGATATAGAAAATAATAAAAATAGTCTTCATCAGGGATGGGCCCTCTAATTGGTTATCCAATACCAAGTAGCCAGCTCAGATCATATACATACAGAGAACATTATTTGAACTGAAATGAACAGGTTGCATATATGGAGAACTAAAGAAAGAGGCCATGAATTTGACAGAGACCAAGAGGAGGGTGTATGGGAGGGACTGAAGGAAGGAAAGGGGGAAACGTAATTATGTACTTTCAAAAAATGTAATGACTCTATAGAGAAGCATCAGGAAGGGCTGCAGTGCCTATCAGGCAAGCACCAGATCCCAGGCACTCATAAGAAGCTGGGATAGGAGCGAGGGGCAGAGCAGGCCTGAGCAGACAAATGGGTCCCGGAGCTCAGGGGCCAGAGAGGCTACCTGGATGGAGAAAGTCTAGGTCCAATGAAAGACCTTGCTGCAACAAAGTGAGGTGAAGCACCAGAAAGATGACTTCAGGTAAGGACAAGTGTCACCAAGTCTGAAGACCTTTGTTCATCCCCAGAAGCCACATGGGAGAAGGAAAGAACCAACTCCTACAACTTGTCCTCACTATACATGCATTGTGTCACGTGCCAATCCCCCCAAAGAAATAAATACAAACTTAAAAATAAAGTGGAGAGCAATTGAGAAAGACATCATTCTCAATCTTTGGTCTTCACACCCATATATCACACAAACCAAAACAAAAAGTATATACTGTGCTCTATATGCACAATGCTCTGCTAAAGTTATTAGTAACATCTGGCAATAGTGCCATTACAAGAACATTGCAAAGGATACATAAAAATAAAGATAATGTCAGATGTAATACCAGTTTTAATATAAACAAAATAAATAACTGGAATACTGTGAGCATAATATATCTTTCGATAATATGCATTTATACAAGGTTTTGGCAAAAATTTTTTGTAAAAAATTAAAAAACAAAAGACAGTAGAAAATGTAAGAGTTTAAAATGGCAGAGGGAGTAAATATAAGTGCTGAATGTTGACTGTACTAAAGAAATCTCCACTGCCTTAAGGGGGTTAAATTTTCACCACACAAGAACACATAGTTAAAATTATTTGCAATGTTTTGTTCCTAAATAACTGCCCAGATACTCCTTACCACGGGGGGTGGGGGGGGGGTGGTAATGGGACTAGAACATGACACACACTCAGAGCAGGAAAAAAATGTTTTTCAAGAGTATTGCATTCCTTTTGGGAAAGGACTCTAATTTACAGATGAGTCATTATGGAGATAAAAATGTTAAATAATGAACATCACTGTAACTGAAAACCCTGCAAACTAATTACCCTACTCAAAGTTCCTGGTAGCTCCTCCAGGAATATTAAGGCCGATTTGCTATCCACATTAGTATCTCCCATGTTTATTACGCATTGTGGCCCACTTTCTAAAAGGCCTTATAGGTCCCATGCTACTGACTACCTTCTAGTAGCAGATTATAAGGTACATTTGTACTTGAAAAATACATAAATTTTATATTCATGTAATGTTTAACTTTTCAGTCAACTAACATTTATTACATATTTATGTCAGACAGTCTTGCTCTTTTTTTTTTTTCTTTTTTCTTTTCTTTTTGAGACAGGGTCTCTCTATGTGGATATCTCTGGCTATCCTGAAACTTGCTCTGTAGACCAAACTGGTCTCCAACTCAGAAATCCACCTGCCTCTGCCTCCCAAGTGCTAGTATTAAAGGCGTGCACACCATGTCTAGCTTCTTGCCCACAATTTTACACATCCTACTTCCTTTAATGTCACTTAAATATTACAACAATTAAAAATTCATTATCCTCACTTAAGAACTGGTAAGGTCCAGGGAGATGATTCAGCAGATAAAAAGCAAGTCTGACCAATCTGAGTTTGGAACCCACGTAAAACGACAGCAGATATGGTAGGCATGGAGAATCCTAGCACTCTATGTGAAATGAGAGGCAGCGACAGGAGGACCACTGCGAAGCCCGCATACAAAGTAAGCATGCACACAAAGCACAGCACAGAGGGACAAAAATCTTGAGAAATCCTCAAAACAACGGAGAAGGAAAGAACTGACCTACAAGAAGTTGATCTCTCACCTCCACACATATCATAGCATGTGCATGTCTGTGCTCTCTTGCTCACATGAATATAAACAAAATAAGTAAATAAATCCTTAAACAGGGGAACTGGTGAAACTTACAACAAGATTGTAATTTACATGTAAAAGCTGATTTTTATGTCAATAACCCCAAAAAGAATTTCAATAGCCATATATTTATCATGCTTAGTAGTGGCAACCTCATTTTATGAATGATTCTTAAATTGGAGCAGTGCAATTTAGATCTCAGAGAATCCCACTAACAAAACTGACAGAAACACAGTCATTGGCTTAACTCGACTCTGGCTCAGGACTCTGTAAGCTTAATGGACTAGAGAGGATGGCACTGTGTTCCTGTCTACTGTATGCCACTATTCCGAGCCCTTGATACTGAGCTCTCTTTGTCTACACTTACAACACTCTCTAATAGTTACTCTGCTAAAAGATCTTCACTGTCAAGAAATCCTTAATGAATATCCCCCTCTACCTACAAAATCCTTTACAGATCAAACTTATGTGCACACATACATACACACCATCCTACACACACCCATACAGAGTAATAATTTCAATTTTTTAATTTAAATTAACAGAAAACATTAAAAAGACAAATTCCAAAGTCATCATCACTATATAGCTGGTTTGGGGATAAGTAAAACCTTAGATCTTTTTAAGTACAAAGCAAACCAAAGCATTTAGCAAAACAATACATGGAAACCTAATTGGCCAATGATGGCTTAAGATTTAAACTCCAACTTTAAGAAACTACCAGGTGCACAGAGTAAAAGTGTTTACTGTTGTTGGAGTGTTTCCGGTGGTGCAAGGCCCAAGCCAAGATGATGCTTTACCATTTACCACTGAGCTACATTCCTCCCAGCACTTAAAACTGGATTAGGATTATGGTTGTACACCCAGTAAATCTGAATTATATGCTTAATCTTAATGTTTTATAATATACAGCTATATTTAAAACAAAAACCAAAAAAACCATCTATGACTGATTATATAAAGCAGATCAGGTTCCACAAAAAGTTTTCCAAGTAAACCAGGGTCTCCTAAAGCCAAAAATGTTGACAGTTGCTACTATAGAAAACTTTTCTATATTATAGTACCTAACATTCATCTAAGACAGTTACACAGTGGGGAGTTCAAAGTTAAAAGGACCCTGTGTGTCATGTATTCTGGAACTATGTAAGCCACAAAACATTAAAAGATGGCACAAGGAGACTGGAGAAATTGTTCATTGGTTTAAAGTACTTGCCACTCTTACAAAGGACCTGAGTTCAATTCCCAGCACCCACACTGTAACTCCAGCTCCTCACGCTTCTGACACCCTTTTCTGGTCTTTGTGCACCAGGCAAGCACATGGTACACATACACACATAAAGGCAAAACACTCCTACACATAAAATAAATCCAAAAAGTAAGAAACAAAGGGGGAAGTGCCTTAGTTAAGGATTTACTGTGTGAATAGATACCATGACCAAGGCACCCATTTACTTGCAGCTGTCTCACAGGTTCAGTCCATTATCATTAATGCAGGAGCATGGAAGCATCCAAGCAGGCATGGTGCAAGAGGAGCTGAGAGTTCTACATCTTCATCTGAAAGCTGCTAGAAGACTGGCTTCCAGGCAGTTAGGATGAGGAATTAAAGCCCATGCCCACAGTGACACACCTATTCCAACAAGGCTACACCTCCTTATAGAGCCACTCCTGGGCAAAGCACATTCAAATGACATCAGGGAGTGAGGGTGCCGAGGGCTGGAGGAATGGCTCAGCATTTGAAGCCCTTGCTCTGGCAGGGGACCCAGGTTCAGTTCC
The DNA here is from genome assembly GCA_902729485.2 of Mus minutoides. Classification (NCBI taxonomy): domain Eukaryota; kingdom Metazoa; phylum Chordata; class Mammalia; order Rodentia; family Muridae; genus Mus; species Mus minutoides. The sequence goes on from LR750168.1 coordinate 514,541, forward strand.
TAGCATCCACATGGTGGCTCACAACCATCCCTCCCTCCAGTTCCAGGGGATCCCACATTGTCTTCTGACCGTCATGGATACCAGGCAAGCACATGGTACTCATGCTTTATTAATTTTCCCACTTAGGATCTAGCATGACAGAAAACAGTCTATAACGGATTATATAAAGCAGAAGCAGATCAGGTTCCACCTAAGTTTTCCAAGTAAACCAGGGTCTCCTACGGCCAAAAATGTTGAGTGTGCAATATATGTATGCAGGCAAATCACTTAAGAAAAATAAAGAATTCACATAAAAAATAAACCTTAACAGAATTTTTAAAGAAGTGGCACTGTATGCATCAAAAACAAGTTATTATAGGTTCTAAATATGTATATAATTAAGCTGTTCATAAACATTTCAATCTAATATTCTCCACAAACTGCCAAAATAATAAAATCTAACTTGATCTCTTAGGTATAGACTGGGATAACACAAAGGAAGGATTTGATTCTTTGTTTGTTTGTTTGTTTTGGTTTTTAACTTTGTCGTTTGTTTTTTTGAGGCAGAATCTCACTAAATAGCTCTCACTCTGTAGACCTGAACACACAGAGACCTGCCTTCTCTGCCTCTACTGGAATTAAAGGCTTTAGCCAATACACTCAGCTTGAAGGGAGATTTTGAAAGAACATTACTGCAAATAACAAAGAGAAGTGAAAGTATTTAATCTGTATTAAGGACAACCTTCTGATTTCAGAAAGAAAAAAATGAGTATTTTTGAGATACACAGGGCAGCACAAAGTCAGTTTATAAAAGCACTTCTAATTTTGTTTGTAGAGGAAGAACAGAACATTTCCAATACAAAGCTTTTTCCACACTGAAAGTACATTTTCTGCAATATTTCTTTTTCTTCAGAAATTTCCTCCTAGTTCATCATACAAACAAAACAAACTCTAATGTATTTGTTAACTAAAATGAAAGACTAGGAGAAGTCCACCACAAAAAACAGACAACCCTTTTTAATGAACAGTGATTTTCATCAGAGATTCTCAAATTCCCTAGCTTTAAAGAAAATAATTTATTGAACCAAAACATTAAAATATCTGAATAAAAAAGCCTATGTATAGCACTGCCATCTGATAGCTTCTCCTCCTTCTTCCTACACAGGGCATGATCACACCCCAGCCTCTACTTCAGTGTTCCTAGGAAGAATCGTAATTCTCCAATATTAACAACACACTTATTATAGTATTCTCATCTAAGTACCTAAAGTCATATCCACTGGTCACATTATTTCCAAAAGCATATGAAAAGCCTATATTCAAATACTTAAGTAAATTCACAATTTCTTACTCTAATCTGGCTCCAATCTGAGTCCTCATTTGTTAATAATGCCAGAAACACTTCCCTCTTGCTATAAGTCTTTGTCCAATGAGTTCTTCAAAACCCTTTCACAAATGTGCGCCTTCCCCTCCACAGGTTTGTCCTCCTATCACCTCTGCTGGCAGCTACAAAGGCTGTTCCTGAAGAGCATTTATGTTACTCATTCCATTGTTCAACAACTCCCTAGACCAAGTTACTACCACTTCCTTCAAATTCTTCCTCTCAAGAATCAGATTAAGAATCAAAGAAATAATATACTTGCAAGGGAAAACTCAACTCTATCTCAATAAAAACTGTCACAAGGTGGGGATGGGAATGGGACTAACAAGGTGACTCACGGAGTAAAGGCACCTGCTACCTCAAATGGTAGAAATAAAGAACTCCAAGTTGTCCTCTGCCCTCTACACATATGCTGTGGCAAGTGTGTGCCCACATACACACAAATGCACATTTACACACAAAGAAAATAGTAAAATTAAAACTTTATTGGAGGAAAGAAAAGAGATGAGGTGGTGATAGGACAAGGCAAATGTCTATTTATTGACAAGTATTCCTTTATTTCACTCAGGCATACTGTTTTTTTGTTTGTTTGTTTTTCTAGATAGGGTTTCTCTGTGTAGTCCTGGCTTTCCTGGAACTCACTCTGTAGACCAGACTGGCCTCGAACTCAGAAATCCACCTGCCTCTGCCTCCCAAGTGCTGGGATTAAAGGCATGCGCCACCACTGCCAGGCATCACTCAGGCATACTTAAGAACAGAGTTAGAGAATGCACACAGCTGTCAAAGGCCTAGCTGGCCTCCACAGGCCACTTCCAAAGACAGTGAGGCATTACACCTGATACCTCCATCAAAAACATATAAAGCTTTTTAAGAAAATACATTCTGGAGATTGCTCACAAGTGAGAGTAAAATATGACAGAAACAGATGCCTTCTGCAAAAGGGAAATGTTTGATCTGGCAGAACAGCACAACACGGACTACAAGAGGTGAACTGCCTTGATCTTCAATCACAAGAGTTCTGACACCCACATGGCAGCTCACAACCTTCTTTAACTGCAGTTCCAGGGAACTCTTCTGACCTCTACAGGTACCAGGTACACATGTGGTTCATGTGTGCGTGCGTGTGTGTGTGTGTGTGTGTGTGTGTGTGTGTGTGTGGATGTGGATGTGTGTGGATGTGGGTGTGTGTGTTTGTGTGTTTTACATATATACATACATACACACAACACACACACACACACAAGAATAATTTGAATTTAGTCCCTGGAAATCACAGGACAGAAGAATACTGACTTCCAAAACTAAATAAATAAATGTGAAAAGGGGAGAAGCTTTTAAGAAGAAAAGATTACTATAGCTAGGGCTACGGAAAGGTTCAGAGATAAAGTCCCTGCCTAGCACACAAAAAGCTGGTGGTCTGATCTGAGTACTGCAAAAAATAAAAATTACTCTAAAGAGAAAACGTATTTTCTGATTCATTTTGCCAAAAGAGAATAAAAAGTCTTCCAAATCATACTTAAGCTGCTGTTTTGAAAATTCATGATAAATGAGTAAACACTTAAAAACAATTCTGATCTGCTATAATGAAACTACTAGCAGGTTGTGACTAAGTGGTACAGCCCTTGCTGAGCATGAACGAGGCCCTGGTATTCAATGCCCAGGAAAAAATCAAACCAAAGAACTAAAATTAAATTGTCAAAAAGACTTCCACACTAGATTGCAACATGACTTCCAGAGGAAAAAAAGTAGACTGAAAAATTCCAATTCTTTGGAAAGTAATATTCTTACAAGTAAACCATGTCACATACTTATGCAACTTTATTTTATTCACTGAATTATTTTCCAAGAATAATTCCCTCTACAAGAATATTTCCAAGAATATCCCACTACATTCCAAGTAAATAAATATAACTCTACAAGAGGAAATGTCTCATATTCATTTATATATTTCTATTCATGCAAAGGCCTAATAAATAAAATTAAAACCCCAGATTAGGGGTATAGTTTAGTGGTAGAGCATTTATCAGGTATAAAATCTTGGGTTCAATCTTCAGCACCTCAACAGAAAAGAGAAGCAGCCAATTCCAAAAAGAATAAATATTCTAAGTGAAAAGGAAACATCAGAGCTAGTGAGATGGTTCAAGAGGCAAAAGAATTTATCTCCGGTGCCTGAGGGTGATCCTCAGAACACACCATGGAAGCAAACCTGTTCCCAAAAGCTATCATCTGACCTCCACACATGCATAGGCACATTTGAACACAAACACAAATACAATGTAACCACCAAAAAAAAAAAAAAAAAAACCCAAAAAACAAAAATTAAAGGCACTTTACTTGCCATCCTACAATATTAAACAGAATATTCTATTCAAACAAAATTTTAGTGAAAGAACATTAAAATAATTATTTACTGTGTGTATGTCTGTATATATTCATGTGTATACATGAATGTATAGGTATGTGTACATGCAAATATGCACGCTTATAGCTGTGTGTTCATGTAGAAGCTAAATCTTGATGTCAGATGCCTTCCAGATTCACTCTCCATCTCTGTTTACACCTAGAACTTGAGGATGCCACAAGACTAGCTGGCCAGCAACTGCAGGGATAGAGCCTCCTGTCTCCTTGTGGGCTAGAATTACACATCACCATGGCCAGCTGTTACATGGAACAGAGGGATCAAACTCAGGTCCTCACACTTGCATTTTACCAACTGAGCCATCTCCTCAGCCATAAAATAATTATTCTTAAAATAAACATACAACTAAATTCAACACAGAGAATTCTTACAACACATAATCAAGAAAAAAGTACAAGGGACTGGAGTGACAGCTCAGCAGTTAAGCACGTGGCTGCTCTCCTCTTCTAGAGGTCCTTATTTCACTTCCCAACAACAATGTCATAGCTTACAACCATGTCTAATGGGATCTGATGCCCTCTTCTGATGTGCAGACATACATGCAGAAAAGCACTCATATACATAAACAAATAAACCTGTTTTTTTAAGTACAATAGCTGATGAAAATAAAATCTAAACTGTAACTTCTCCAAAAGCTTCACTAGCTCTGCAACCACACAAAGCCCTAGTAAGACCTTCATTCTTCTCTAAAAGGCTTACACTAAAGTCTTTCTAGTCACAACTTTTTTAGAAGGATTTCTCTCCTCAAATATATATCTTTATATACACACATACATAAATAGACACACACACATACACACACTACTCTTTTTTTTATTATTAGATTTTTTCTTTATTTACATTTCAAATACTATCCCGAAAGTTCCCTATACCCTCCCCACGCCCTGATCCCCTACCCGCCCACTCCTACTTCTTGGCCCTGGTGTTCCCCTGTACTGGGGCATATAAAGTTTGTAAGACCAAGGGGCCTCTCTTCCGAGTGATGGCCGACTAGGCCATCTTCTGCTACATATGCATCTAGAGACATGAGCTCTGGGGGTACTGTTTAGTTCATATTGTTGTTCCACCTAAAGGGTTGTAGACCCCTTCAACTCCTTGGGTAATTTCTCTAGCTCCTCCACTGGGGGCTCTGTGTTCCATCCTATAGATGAATGTGAGCATCCCTGTCTGTGTTTGCCAGGCACTGGCATAGCCTCACTCGAGATAGTTATATCAGGGCCCTTTCATCAAAATCTTGCTGGCATATACAATAGTATCTGCATTTGGTGGCTGATTATGGGATGGATCCCTGGGTGGGGTAATCTCTGGATGGTCCATCCTTTCGTCTTAGCTCCAATCTTTATCTCTGTAACTCCTTTCATGGGTGTTTTGTTCTCTATCCTTTTTTTTTTTTTTTTAGTATGCATACTTTGGTTTCGTTCTTCTTGATTTTCTTGTGTTTTACAAGTTGTATCTTGAATATTCTAAGTTTCTGGGCTAATATTCACTTATCAGTGAGTGCATATCAAGTGACTTCTTTTGTGATTGGGTTAGCTCACTAAGTATGATTTCCTCCAGATACATCCTTTTGCCCAAGAATTTCATAAATTCATTTTTTTTAATAGCTGAGTAGTACTCCATTGTATAAATGTTGGTACATTTTCTGTATCCATTCCTCTGTTGAGAGACATCTGGGTTCTTTCCAACTTCTGGCTATTATAAATAAGGCTGCTATGAACATAGTGGAGCATGTATTCTTTTTACCAGTTGGAACATCTTCTGGGTATATGCCCAGTAGAGGTATTGCTGGATCTTTCGGTAGTACTATGTCCAATTGTCTGAGGAATCTCCAGACTGACTTCCAGAGTGGTTGTACCAGCTTGCAATCCCACCAGCAATGGAGGAGACACACACTACTCTTAACAACTAATTGAAAGTAAAGTAACAAAAGGAATCTAAGACATAGAAACACCTGAGAAATTTTATCTTAGACACAAGCTTCTAAGAGAAGCCATAATAATGAGCCATGCCCACCAAGCTATCAGCAATCCTAAGCAAATATGTTCTATACTGATAGGATTCTGGACCCAGCTCAATCAGATCAAACATTTAAAATGGACCAAAATCCCCAGGCTCAAACAGAAATACAGAAATGTATTTAATTGCTATAAATTCTAATAAACCAGTCTTCTTCACAAATGAAAGATGTCTGACCTCTGGGAGCTAAGAAGAGGATAATGAATGCACTATTTAATTAGGGGTCCACTGCTAGCTGACTATAATCTATTAATTAGCATTCTCAGTGTCTGTATCTCACTGTACTGTCTTTAAAATTGCACCCTTTGTTTTTTGGACTGAAGTTACACAATTTTAGAATTCTGTGGTAATTACAGTGGGTGCAAGAAGAATGTATCTGCCAGCACTGGCGTTTAATTAGGGCATGGGGTGGACCCAGATAAAGCAGTGTTCACCATCTTCAGCACATAATGGTTTCCTTGGCAAGAAAAACCTATGGACTGTTTCTTTCACAGAAAATACTAAGTACCCATAATTGTCTTCTCAGAAAATTAAATATTTTGCCTTTGAATATAGCATGGTAACTAGAAAAAGGATACTGAAATGATTTCTCTCCTGATCCCCAAACACCCTTAAAGTATACACATTAAAAAATGCTTTATTTCAAAGTCCAAAAATATGCCAATAACTTTTTTCCTCAATAAACATTTCCAGGTCACTTGACAATAAAACTACCTTATTGATGGCTATGTTTTCAGCAAGACATGTTGATGATTAGGTAATTCAATAGTGTATTTGGTAAAACCAGATCTGCTTTTAATTTATGTACTGAGTATTCAAGACAGACTGAGAGACAATGAATCTACTCTTGAAAAGACCAGTTTTGGACTGGTGGTCAGGAAAGCTAACATAAATCTAAGCACTTAGGGATGGAAGCAGAAGCATTCCAGAGCAGCCCTCGCTACACAGTGAAATAAGAGAGCAGTGCTGAATTGACTTTAAATTGTTTTTAAATATATGAACCTTTTACTTACTTTGGTACACCAATGAATACTGTTTATTGAGGTGACTTACAAAAATATGGGAGAGGGGAGCCAAACACAGTGGCCCATGCCTTTAATCCCAGCACACAGGAGGCAGGGGCAGGAAGATCTCTGTGAGTTCTAGGCCAGCCTGGTCTACAGAGTGAGTTCCAGGATAGCCCGGTGTTACTCAGAGAACTGTGTCTTAAAAACCAAAACAAGCAAGCAAACCAACAAAGCTCTTATGGGGCTAGAGAGATGGCTCAGCAGTTAAGAGCACTAGCTGTTCTTCCAGAGGACCCAGGTTCAAATCCCAGCACCCACACAGCAGCTCACAACTGTCTGTAACTCCAGTTCCAGAGGATCTGACACCCTCAAACAGACATAGACAGAGACAAAACATAACACCAACGTAAATAAAATAAAGTAAAAGGATAAATAAAGTAAAAGGATAAATAAAGTAAAAGTAACTGAGGGGTTACTTACAGAGGCAGAGGTGACGCAAATGCAACTGTATCCCTAAAAAGCCCTTTGCTTTTTTGTTTTTGTTTTGTTTTCAAGAGAAGATTTCTCTGTGTAGCCCTGGTTGCCTTAGCACTCTCTCTAGACCAGCTTGGCCTTAGGCTCACACAGATCCACCTGCCCCTGCCCCTGCCCCTGCCTCTGCCTCTGCCTCTGCCTCTGCCTCTGCCTCTGCCTCCTGAGTGCTAGGATTAAAGGAGTGTGCCACCACCACCACTATCTCCCGGCCAAAAGGCCATTCCAATACAGGTGATGACAATCTGAAGGCAAGACAGGTCCAAGAATCTCCTGCTACAGGCTAGGAAAATGTTCTTCCATTGATCTGTATCTGCAGTCCTGTGTCTGATTGTTTCTAATTTTGAGACAAAGTTTCAATATGTAACCTCAGGTTAGGCCTGAATTCATTATGTAGCCAAAGCAGTCCTCAAGCTCTTTTTCTTTTTTTTTTTCCTTTTTGAGACAGGGTTTCTCTATGTAGCCTTGGCTGTCCTGAAACTTGTTCTGTAGACCAGGTTGTCCTCCAAGTCATGAAGATCCACCTGGCCCTGCCTCCTGAGTGCTGGAATCAAAGGTGTGCACCACCACAGTCCAGTTCAAGTTGGGTTTTTGTTGTTGTCATTGCTTTGTGATTTTTTTTTTTTAATTTATATGTGTGAGTGTTTTGCACCATGTACAGGAACAAATCTTAAAAAGGCTAAGAAAGTAGAAACAGAGTTCTAAAGTAAAAAGGATGAATAAAAAAAGTTAAGGAACAAAGATGGGAGAAATCTAAGACTGGATGGAAAAGGAATGCCTCTTTTTGTTTATATACATGGACTCAGCCCATAAAGATAAATGTATAAATGAAACTAACCTGGTTTTCCTCCTGCACAACTCGGTACTGCTCCTTCCAAATGGTGATTTTGGAAGCTTCATCTTTCCTCAAGGCCCGCTCTTTCTTCAGCTCTGGGCTCCAGAAGGTCTTGATACTATTCATTGAAGAACTTAATTTGCTCTCCTTTACTTCCACATCTTTCCTCAAAAGATCGTTTTCTCTTAATACTTCCTTCAGCTGTGTCTGCAGATCCATGATGGTGTTATCTCTTGCCTGACGAAGAGAGTGAGGTACAGTAGATGCCATACTAACAGGAGGGAGGTGATGTTCTCCAAATGCTATGGTATCACTAGCAACCCCACTGCTTGCTATGTTGGGGCTACTGCCCATAGCAGTCATCCTAACACCGTAAGGCAGGCGTCCCCCAGAACGGCCAAGCGTCATGGTGCTTTTAGGTGTTTCTGCACCCACGTTTTCATGGTCACTTAGGTACATAGGGCCAGACGTAGCATAGGCAGCATTTAAGGACTGAATATTCTCCATTGAAAGGGTTTTTCCACTGCCACCTCCAACACTATTTCCAGAACTCCCTCCTGTACTATTTGTTCGCCGATGACCTAAGCGAGGGGACCGAGGAAGTCGAGGTGATCGCCCAGGACTCTGGCTGCTTGATTCCACCTTCCCTACTGATCGAGCACTTCCATACATGGTTGCAGGGTGAACTTAGGCGCCAGAAATGGTATAAAGCAGAAAACAACAATGCAATTCCGTGAGGTTTCTCTATGGCTATAAAGTCAGTTTACAGCTAACAGAAGTAGCAGGTCAGCAGTTGTCCAATCTTGAAGAAATATCTTATGCCATATCTACAATGAAAAGATCACAAAGTAAATATTCCAATGATAAATACTTTTCTCAGAGGTGTTCTGTTACCTTTATCTGGGGAAGAGTCACTTTTCATTAAATATTCTCATGGCTTTAAAATCACGATTACTCATAATGTAATGGTTTTCTAACTAAAAATTAAAGTATCAACTGATAATTACCAAGTGAAACATTATTTGAATAACAGAACTCAGAACATTACAAAAGATCAGTGCAGAAATATCAATACTTGAATACATTATCAGAATCATAAAAGAACTTAATGCATTGGTCAGAGAAGCTCAATATATAAATATTAATACTTTGACACATTATTAGAACTAATAACAGCTAAATTTCCATAAGATCGATATTTAAATATCAATACTTTCATGCACATTGGAAATAACAATTAGAAAATGTAGCTTTTAAGGTTAAGGTTAGGGAGATGGATGAGTGTGTAAAAGTACTTGCCATGCAAGGATGAGAACACTTGGTCACATCCCCAGAAATGAGGTAGAACTGAAGGCAATAGCATGCATCTGAAATCTCAGTGCTCCTATGATGAGATGGGAGGCAGAGAAGGGAAAATTCCCAGAAGCTCATGGGCCAGCTAAAGAACAAAAGACCCCATTTCAACCAAGGTGAAGGCCAGGACCAACACCTGAGGCTGACCCCTGCCAACACTCAAACACATATCATACAGAGAAAGAAGAGTGAGGGGGATGAGAAGAAATGTAGCTCTGGGTTCAAGCCCCAGCACTACATTAATGGATGTTGCAGCACACACATGCCAATAATTGCAGCAGAGGAGGTAAAGGTCATCTTCATCTACAGCAGAGTTTCACATACACAAGACCCTGATCAAAAACTAAGTTAAGTCCTATTAACAGCAACAAACCTATAAAAAGTTCCTTAAACCTAACAAAAATGTTCAAGCATTTAAAACTCTACTAAAATACATAAAATACCTCAATAATGAAAAAAAGTTAAAAGTTACCCATACTGTGAAGATATCAGTTCTTCTCCCAGTTCATTAACAAAATCCCAGTAGATTTTCATGTAATTTAAAAATGCTGATTCTAAAATTCAAATGGAGGACTAGAAGTACAATAGCCAGCTCCAGAGGAATCAGACACCACTGACCTCTGGGCACTCACATTCATGTGCATATAATCCATAACTCATACACATAATGAAAATAATAAAAATAAATCTTAAAAAAAATAGAACATGCTGTTAGCCACTGAGCCATCTGTCCAGCCCTTCCCCTTTTTCAAACTAATTTGGCAGGGAAACCTCTCCTTCATATCAGGTTACCGAGTGCTTTTATGTGTAACACTGAGCATACGTATCATGTATTTCATCAATAAAATAATGTACATGATCATTGGAGACTGTACAATACCCAATAATGTTCTAAGTAAAATTCTGGGAAACAAAGTCACATCAGATCATCATATTCTCATAAAAAAAAAACTGCAGACTTTATTATAAAAGCAGACATGAGACATATTTATAATCCTAGCTACAGGGAGTCTGAGGCAGAAGGATCCACAATTTGAGGCCAGCTTGAGCTACGTCTCAAAAAACTAAGATGAAATAAAATAAAACAAATAAACCAGACAGACAGGGTTGTATCTGCTTGTAAAATCCCAAGCACTGGGAAGAGCGTTTACAAATTCCAAACCAAGCTGATGTATCTCCAGCAAGACTGTCTCAAAAAGAAAGAACTGGAAAAAAGTACAGACTACTGGCTCTGCTCTTGGCTGCCCACCAGAACTTAATGGTAAGATTTGATTTCTGAGGACAATACACACATTGGTCACAGAACATAAATAGTTGGTAAAGACCAGGAAGCGTCCTCTCCGATGCCTACTTCTATAGCTATGCAGGCTACTGGAGAGAAAATGAAAGTCATCAACAATATTCCCAAGCTGTAAACAGCAAAAAAGGAGCTGGCATCGATGTTATGGAAGTAACCAATCACTTTCTGGTCGGATTTAAGGACTGTTCCACAGGAAGAAGCACATGCCTGGTATTGCAAATCTAGCCAATTAACCCACGGTTGGGGAGCTCATAGGCCCCAGGAGTGAACCGACTATGATTATTTCGCTAAACAGACATAATACCACACTGACATAATACCCTCCAAATTTTATCTCTGCATCTGTAGAGTACTGCCACTCTTAGTTTCTTTGTGCACTGAATGATGGTTAACAAAGAAACTCACTACTGGTGAGAGAAATGCAGAGAATTCGTAGCTGTGGAGTGGTCAGCCTAAATGGGGCGGACATACTGTATATCCTGCCCTCCCCGAGGCTCAGGAATCATCAAGGAAAAGGATTCAGAGACACTGTAAGAACCAAAGGTCAGGGAAAACCCAGAGCAAAGACTGTCTTCTCATGAGAGGACCACTACACTAAGGAACTCATAGCAGCTGTGTTTGCCTGCATAAGATCAAGCCAGTCAACAGTCTAGCACTGTGTGAAGGAGAGTTAAAAGCCTACACACACCTTTAGCTGAAGAGCTATGAACAGCTGATAGCTTCTGGGGTAGGGAGAGTCAGTTTTCTTCCTGAGTATGGTCCCCTTTAGTTGACCATGTTCCAGTGGGTGATTCAACACCCAGAAGAATGTGAACAGCACAAACTAGTCAATGGGTAACTGAACCAAAAAAAAAAAAAAGACATAAATTTGGAAAGATACCAAGGTAGGGATGGACTGGCTCTCAAAACTCCATAACTGGAATTTCTTATACAAAAAAGGCTTTGCATATAGATTGTATATCCTGCCCTCCCCAAGGCTCAGGGATCATCATATCCACCATTATACTCTAAGTCTTTTCTAGACCACTAATAATACCTACCTCAGTGAAAGCTATATATAAATAATTGTGATGTTTAAAGTGGGTCATCTGGGCAGTGGTGTATGCCTTTAATCCCAGCACTAGAGAGGCAGAGGCAGGCAGATCTCTGAGTTTGAGGCCAGTCTGGTCTACAAAGCAAGTTTCAGGACAGCCAGGGCTATACAAAGAAACCTTGTCTTGAAAAACAAACAAACAAACAAACAAACAAACAAACAGAAAGTGGTTAAACAAGAACAGTTTGTACCTGTTCAATACAGATACATATTTCTGAATACTTTTTACCATTGACTGGTTTGATCTAAATACAGAACCCAGAATACACTATTTCCTACCTTCTATCTGCCTATTCTGGATATGTCATATACATGGAAAAAAAATGTGACCTTTTTGGGTGTAAGGTTAAAGAGGAACATCAAAAGGTGTCAAACTCTTTTGCTAAGTTGTTTCATAACACTCCAAATTCCACTTTGCATATTTATTATCTAATCTCAATGAGTTCTCAAAATAGAACAACAAACTGAAGTCAAGCCTGGCCACCTTCATGCCACCACAAAGCTTCTAGGTCATAAAAAACACAAAATGTCACACTGTCCCCACAACGCAGATACACTTACTCTCTTACTCAAAATCCCGGAGGGTATCCAAACGTCTACATGCACATCTGCACACAGAGATTACACAGACCCTTTCCCTCCCCCTCTACCTCCGGAGACAGGGTTTCTCTGTATAGCCCTGGCTGTCTTGGAACTCACTTTGTACACCAGGCTGGCCTGGAACTCAGAAATCCACCTGCCTCTGCCTCCCGAGTGCTGGGATTAAAGGCGTGCGCCACCACACCCGGCTTGCACAGACCCTTTAATTCTCACTCTTCTTACAAAAGCTGTAAGCATACCATGAAACTTTAAAAAAAAAAAAAAAGAATTGCTTTAAGAGTAGGATAATAACTTACCTTAAATTAATTATAATAGAACAGGCTCACATAAATGTGCTATGAGACATTTATAATAAGAAGATGCAAAAGATGGAATTACTATCATTAGCTATTTAAAGCACTGCTAGTAAAATTCTGGCCTAAATCTCAAAATCACTAGACTAACCTGCTGTGCTAGTTATACTCATCTGTAATAATCCCTTACTATCTGAAAATGAGTTAAGTATTTTAAATTTTAAATTATATTTCAAATTTTTTTGAAAGACTGTTTTCTCAAAAAGCTATAAAATTTCTAGGGTCACAAATATTCATTTTAAGCTCTCTGAAAAATGATTTAAAAAATCATACTGAAGTACAATGTAGCAGAATCACAATTTGAAATGAGCTTCCACTCGAAAAAGAAGTTTCAACTTCTAATTTTTTTATATATAGTAGTGGAGACTGAACCGAGGGCTTTGCACAAGGTAAGAAAGAGTTACCATTGAGCTACATCTCCAACTCAGAAGATTTTTTTTTTTTTTTTTTTTTTGCTCGTATTATGAGACAGGATCTCTTGTACCCTAGTCTGGCTTCCAACCTGCCATGTGCTGAGGACAACCTTCTAGTCCTGATGCTCCTCTTCTACTTTTCTCCACACTTGCTTCTCCTCCTGGTCCTTCTCTACCCCTCTCTCTCTCTCTCTCTCTCTCTCTCTCTCTCTCTCTCTTTCCACTTTTCTACATGCTGGGAGCACAAGCATGTAGAATCATGCCCAACATCTACAAGTTTCACTTTTTAAAACATTCTGCATGCTTCATAGGTTCTAAGGTAGATGTACAATAATGTTCATTACTGCATCATTTGTACCAGGAAGAATGTAAATTTTCAGCGAGATTGGTTTAAGTAAATTATGTTATCTGCAAACTCTAAATGTATTTATCTTTACTTGACATACAAAGATAACCATAGTATATTGCTGTAAAACAGAAAAGTTGTGAAAGAATACATATAATACAATCAGTATTACACAAAATGATACAGCATGCATATGTTCACATATACACAGGAATGACCCCAACCCTCAGATCACAAGTATCCAAGGCTAGCTAAGATAAAAGTCTCATGAAAAACTGTAACTTACTTAAAACATTATGAGAACTTTTTGTGACTTTTTGCATGTATGTAATGTTTGCATTATACAGATGCATATTGCGTATGAATGTATTTGTTAGAAGCCATAGATTAACATAAGTTATCTTCCTTGGTCACTCTCTACCTTACATGTTGGGGAATGGTTTTGTGCACTGTGTACTCTGATGCTGATTTCTCTGTCCAGATATCTGGGTACAGTCCAGATGATAGCATGATCAAGCATCTCCAGTCTCTATACATAAAAATTGTTTTCCATCACCTCTGATTGGTTAATAGCTCTACAGCTGATCAGCCCATTAGCTGGGCAGAAGAGATTGGCAGAATTTCTGACCCCAGTCAGGGGGGTCCCAAAGGAACAGAGAGAGAGAAAGAGAAAGAGAGAGAGAGAGAGAGAGAGAGGGAGGGAGGGAGGTGTGGAGAAGGACCAGGAGAGGCAAGTGTGGAGAAACCATGTGGAGAAACCAGGAGGATTCACCATGAGATCACGAGGAGAAAGCTGTCATGGAGACAGACAGACACACAGGGACCAGAGCAAACCAGGGCAAGACCAGATGGCAAGGAAATTTGGCTGGGTAGTAGCAACCTAGTCAGGTTAGAATAGATCAGAATCTGCCCAGCTATTAGTGTTTGCAGCTTGTTAATAAAAAATACCTTCTGAATATCTTTATTCAGAAGCTAAACCAGGCACAGAAACACCCTGTAATTAATCAGGTACAAGGTGGGGCAAAAAGCTCCACCTACGCCAAGAATTCCTTTTACACTTAGATACTAAGGCAGGATCTCTCACTTGAACGCAGATCTCACAGATTTGGCTAATCTAGGTAAACAGCCTGTCTACAGATTGTCTGCCTCTGTCTCCAGAGTTCTGGGATTATAGACAGGTGGATACTAAGAATCCAAACTCTAATTCTCATATTTACATAACAAGCACTCACACCTCCAAAGCCATTTTGCTAGTCCCTTCTGAAAGTTTTGTAATTTGTCTGTTTTTTGTTTTTTGGTTTTTTTTTTTTTTTTTGGTTTTTTGAGACAGGGTTTCTCTGTAAAGCCCTGGAACTCACTTTGTAGACCAGGCTGGCGTCGAACTCAGAATCCGCCTGCCTCTGCCTCCCAAGTGCTGGGATTAAAGGCGTGCATGAACTTTAATGGTGACGTTGCATAGCTATATCAAAAGTGTAACAAAAACCTGGGCCAGTGAAGTCACCTCATCAAGTAAAAGTGCTTTCCACCAAACCCAACATTTGAGTTCAATCCCAGGAATATGGGGGAAGGAGAAAAATGACCCCTACAAGTTGTCTCTAATGGCTACACACAAAATTTAAATATAAGTGTATTATTAGAAAAAGAGCATCATGGGCTAGAGAGATGGCTCAGCAGTTAAGAGCACTTACTGCTCTTTCAAAGGTCCTGAGTTCAAATCCCAGCAACCACATGGTGGCTCACAACCATCTGTAATGAGATCTGATGCCTTCTTCTGCTGTGTCTGAAGACAGCTACAGTGTTCTTAGATATAATAATAAATCTTTGGGACTGAGCAAGTGGGGCCAGAACGAGCAGAGGTCCTGAATTCAATTCCCAACAACCACATGATGGCTCACAACCATCTGTACAGCTACAGTGTACTCATCTAAATAAAAAAAATAGAAATTTACACATTAAAGAAAGCACTCATCTCTGTTACACCTTCCACACTTAGTAAAACTAGGTTTGTTCAAACCATGTGTGCCTAACACACCTTACTCTGACTGATACAACCTTATCTTGACTGTAGACTAGAAACTAGAGATCACTGGCTACAGCTGGGCCAACAAAAGGACATAGTAACATGAAAGAGTCTCTGATAGGATCAGCAAAATATGAAATTAAAGGTGCAATCATAATATTGGCCACTGTTATTATTTTTCCCTTTTATAGAGGGATTAGTAACTCAGTTACAAATCAGATAGATTACAGGTTTCAATAATTCTTATCAATTTAATCAAGCAAATGGTGAGTTCAATCAACATTCTCACCATGACAAACACCTTGTCAAACAGATACTTAGGACTAAACAATGTTGCTAATCAGAGCCCTCTTTTATATCAACAATCTGCCACTTAGCTCAAGGGAGGCAAGCTCTGGCTTAGGGTGCCTTCCCTTGATTCTAAGCCTCATTTACACTGTTCTTTTAGAATGCTAAAATATTCAACTGTAACTTTAATTATCTTACATTTTATACCAAATCTCATCCTAAGTAAAAAAAAAAAAAAAATCATGAGCATGGTACAATGTGATATAGGCATGTCATTCCAGCTAATTGGGAGATGGAGCCAGGAGAATCACTTGAACCCAAGTTAGACAAGAGCAGCAGGAACAGCTTAATGGTAAGACCCTGTCCATTAAAAAAAATAATTAAATTTAAAGCCAGAAGTAGTTGTTAATAATTTCCAATCCATAAAACCCAAATTCCAATATCTCACAAAATACAAAACATTTTAAATAATCTGGTAGCCTAACCAGGCTTGTACCAAAATGGAAATAGCAGCATGAGAGATGAACGAACAAAGCCGCAATCCCTGACACCTGCTTTACAATCACACAGGAGCGGAGAAGGCTCGGCAGTCATGAGCTCATACTGCTCCTTCAGAGGACCACCGTAAAACTCCCAGCACCTACATATGTAGCTCAAAACCACCTGTAACTCCATAATCATGAAAGACAAATCCCCACCCAGAATAGTGGCACACATACGCACATACACAAAATTAATAAATAATAAATAAATAGATAGATAGATAAATAAATAAATAAATGTAGGTTTTTTTTTTTTTAAAGTTGAGAAACATCAAGGGAAACACCTGAGGGGATGTAATTAAAACCGTTTAAAGCAAAAATACTTAAGAAATTCTTT